>PVJA010011352.1:39691-55087 GCA_004027025.1 Myocastor coypus
TTTTTTTTTTTTTTTTATTGTAGGTGTCTGGGACTTTTTCCTAGCAACAGGATAGGTAATATAAACATATGATAATGCAATATGTTTTCATTATACTTTTTTCTGTAATACTGCCACTGTTTCCTGGGGTTTTTTTGTCTGTTTGTTTTGTTTTGTTTTGTTTTGTTTTGTTGTACGAGGAGTCAAACTCAGGGCCTTCCACTTGCCAGGCAGGTGCTGCACTGCTAAGCTATATCCCCTGCCCTTCCTGACATTTAAACGCAATATCAGGTCTCAATCAACGGACATGAATGTGTTCTGGATCCCTGAGTCTCTTAATACCTAAGTGCTCTGAACGGGTGTCTGCTAGGAAACATCTAATCCATGTAGCAAAGGCCTACAATCCTAATTTCGTTTCCACAGATGGTGTTTGATGATTAAAGCAGGAGCTGCCAAGAAGTGTGTAGAGTACCTTGCCACTTAAGAGGGACTCAGGCAGTGCTTGACTTTGGATGACTTAGACCTATGATAATTGAACTCAGTTCTAATCCCCTCATAGCGCAGTCTGACCAGATCCATTACTTGATAACTCTCAGTTTTCCTATTAATAAATCCTGCATCACACAGAGTTTTTGAAAAGAAAACATTTCATTCACCATCAGTGTGTTTGGATTATAGCCATGTCCTTTCCTTAACCTTTTTTTTCCAAGGCACAGGTAATGAATGTTGTGTAGCAAATAGAAATAATGCTGAATCTACTACTGCCTGACCATGGGGAAGTGATTTATCTTTATTTCAGTTTGATCCTCTGTAAGCAAAGTAATAAACTTGCTTTAAATGGTTCCATTTTAAAGGATAAACAAGTGGTAAAGTACTTTAGAATTTATCACTGAGATAACATAAATCTAACATATAATTGCTGTTTACTAAGTCACAGATAATTCCTACTAAAGAGCTTTTCAGTGCAAAAAAGTGGCAGTACGGTAGAAAAGAAAGATTTGGAGTTAATGAACATAACTCTTCAATTTAGATTAGTGATCTTGGGCAGATTACACTTGCATTTCTTCAGCTGGGTAGCTGAGGAGACTTTGTTGGTCTGGGGACTGTCACTTGGTATGTTTAGTGAAATCTTCCGTGATAAAGCCAGAGAAGCTCAAAAGCCCACTTCTATGTCTTCAACATCTAGCATCAGTGAAAATAACCCCAGGACCCAGGCTTCTCCACGCATGGATCTCTGTCTGGGACCCGGGCTTGGAATGCATAAAGTTGGCAGAGAGAGAGAGAGACCAGAATTCATCTTGTCAATGGCAATTACATTGGTGGCACTCTTGGGCAGATGGGAATTTCAGAAGCTTGCATTTGGTTCATGTTACCTAATGACCTTTATGACAGAGATCAATATGTTGATCTGGGCACTCAGTTGGTTATTGATAAGACATATCCCAACATTACAGTAAAAAAAAAAAATTCTATTTCTTTATACTAACAAAAAAGAGGACCATCCAGAAAATGGATTCATGGTGTGATGTTTCATATAAGAACTGTGCTTATTGCTTGATCTCTTGAGAACTATCCCTAAAAAAGCTGACTCAGTGATACTGAAAGTTCTAAACAATCTGTTGTAGCCCCGAGTTAGTGGAAAATGTGTATATTTAATGTTGTCCTAGGATGTGGGGTGGGCTGGGAGCTGTGTTCCTGTGTGCTATTATTCTCCACCCTCAAGCAAAGCTGGCCTTCCTTCAGTGACACCAGATCTGCAAAGTGCAGCATCAGAGTATAGGAATTCCTCTCTCCTTATGGGAATCTCTTTTCAGGCAAACCAACTTCTAGGAAACTACTTGAATGCACCCCTAAGGACAAGTAAATGTTGTAATGTGTTGAACCTTATCAAGAACAGATTAAAATCTCAAGCATATGCAAATTGTAAATGACATCACTTAATTAGAAGATGTTAAAATCTGTCATTTTTATTCCCGAAAATTCACTATGAGACATCCAGAGCAGCAGGGTTCATTTTATACCTGGAAAAATAAGAAGCAGCAATAGCCACCATGTATAATGACTTAGAATTTAAACTCCTGTGCTTGCTTAAGTTAAAATGCACTCACTCTAGGGGTAGAATCTCACTTTCTTATATATTGTACAGTTTTATAAAGGTCTGATTTCAGAATTAATTTTATTCTTTTTGAAATATACATTTTGAGGTTGTTTTTTGTTTGTTTGTTTTTGAGGCAAAGTTTCGCTATGTGGTTCAGTTTGGCCTTGAACTTACTCAGGTAAGCCATGCTGAACTCCAGCTCATGAGGATCCTCCTGCCTCAGCCTCCTGAATTCTGGAGATTACAGATGTGTGGCACCATGCCCAGACGAAATATTCATTTTGAAAGGAAAAAAAAATAAAATGGTAATGCCACATAAAAGTATATCTCATCTATGGAACATATTCAGAGGAATTTTATAATCTAAAAAAAAAAATTCTCTGAAAGACAGATGCAGGGCTAGTGGTGAAATTGTGGCAATTACGACAGTGGTTCACAAACTGAAAGACAAAGTGATCAATAAGGTCAATGGGGTACAGAAGCCCAGAAATGCAGTCCTCAGGGAAGTCTGGGATGTGGAAGGGAGGGAGCAAGAAGGAGCGTGTGATAAACAGAGCTAAAAAAGAAATTATCCCATGTACAAAGCTTTAGTTCTGGTAATTCTCCGAGATGTAATGCAACGTGGTCCTCAGACTTAGAAAGCACAAAGATTTGGGCACACTCGATGTAAGCACAGTCTCACGCTCCCTCCTTTCAGGGTTCAAAGTTCTTTGGGTGTTTGAAATATGTGCCAAAGGTAGAAAGCCACTGATGCAGGAAAACAGAGCGATGGCTGCAGAGATAGTTTGGCTGTCTAAGTGCCTGCCTGATGAGCACAAGAACCCAGGCTCAGTCCCTAGTACTGCATGCCATGCAGGCACCATGCCAAGCCAGCCACCAAAGCCAGGCATGCTGGTGTACGCCTGTAATCCCAGCCCTGGGAAGGCAGAAACAGCAGGATCCCTATGAGTCCAAGCCAAGTAATGAGACCCTGTATCAAATACATACATACATACATACATACATACATGATTTACAAAAGAAAGAAGAGTGAAAATTCACATCCCTGATGGCTGTGATTATCCCCTAAAAAGAATGTCCCCAGAAAAACAAGAACAAAAAAATTGATTCTTTTCCTCATTGGTTGCTATGGTTCATGTCTGGTAATCCCCCAAAGCTTCATGCAGTCATGGGGTGGGCATGTAGAGCTTTTGAGTGATTCCTGGTCCAATGCTGGGATTATGGTGTGAGTCTACACCCACTCTGGGCCGGGTAGCTTGCATACAATATAAAGAGGGAAAGAAGACTGCTCTTTGCTGTTCCTCCCATTTTGCTCTTGCTGCTTTTTCTGTTTTTCTGCCACCATGAACGGCTGTCCTCCACCCTGTGCCTCTCTGCCTTGGAGCAGGCTGAGTATGGACTGTAACCTCCACAAACTGTGAGCTCAATAAATCTTTCCTTTCTTAATTTTCAGCATTTGGTATTTTACCTCAGCAATGAGGGAAAAATCATCAAGACTCTGACCATTCCAGTCTCAGTCTCTGAAGTGAATTCTTTGTACTCTATCAGTAAAATCTAAGCAGATCCTATGCCTTTCAGGATCAATCACAGAAAATAAAACCCTTTTAGCCCTTCCAAAAAGGCTTAACTTCAGTATGTGAAGTAATCCCAAATAATAGTCAAATCCTATTTAAAGTTTATCCTGTTCTATTTCAGGCTAAACAGTAACTTGGAGGCCAGAAGGTGGGGGGAAATCCTTACCCCTTTTTTTGTTTTAATGCCAGAACTGTCTATCTCCCCAACCTCCTCCCGGCTGCTGCTAACAGGGATAGATTCAGGGAGGTGGGAGCGAGATTTCTCAGGTACCTTGAGAGGCACCAGCACAATTAGGCTTTGTCTTCCACTGACTTTTTGTTAGGAGTAACCTTGTGCTTCCCATGAAGCCCATCAGTGGAAACGAGTATTCACTACTGTTGCTCATTTACCATGAGTGGGGGTCGGCCTGCCTGTTGCTTATGACTGACTCTGCCCTCATTTTCTGAGGATCATTCTACACTTGCCTGCTGGTTTCTGTCTCCTCCGTGTAGTTCTCAGGAATCTTCCTCCCAAAGACCTCCAACACGGTAACCTAGGACAAGACTCGCCGCCTGCTCCCTTGGCAGCTGCCAGGAGGGCTGGACATGGCGTCTGTGTCCTGAGGCATCTACAGTAGTGATCTCTGAGCCCCAGGGCCGCATGTGGCAACTTCTAGGAGGCCTCCTCGCTCTCAACTTGTGCCAGCCTGGAGGGACATTTCACAGTATCCCAAATCAAAGGACACACCAGGTAAATAAAACCAAGAACATAGACAGGTAAAACAGAAAATGACGGGCCGGGATGTGGTAGGTGAGGTCCAGAAAAGGTCAACAATAAGCCGGGCATGGTGGCTCACGCCTATAATCCCAGCACTCTGGAGGCTGAGGCAGGAGGATTGGTGTGAGCTCGAGACCAGCCTGGGCTACAAAAGTGAGCTCAAGGACAGCCTCAACTGCATAGCAAGATCCTGTCTCAAAAAGACAAAAAAAAAAAAAAAAAAAAAAAAAAAAAAAAAAAAAAAAAAAAAAAAAAAAAAAAAAAAAAAAAAAAAAAAAAAAAAAAAAAAAAAAAAAAAAAAAAAAAAAAAAAAAAAAAAAAAAAAAAAAAAAAAAAAAAAAAAAAAAAAAAAAAAAAAAAAAAAAAAGTCAACAATAGCTAGGTACTTGAATAAAGTAGAAGTAAATTAGCTTTTTTTTTGTGGAACTGGGGGTCGAACTAAGGACCTTGCACTTGCCAGGCAGGCACTTGCACCCCTGAGCTATCTCCCTAGCCCAAAATTAGCTTTTTAAACAGATAAAAGAAGGCTATGAAAATAATCTGGACAAAAATTCATAAGATGTAGGGCCAACCAAATAGTACCTGATTGAAGTGCCCACAAGCAGGCTCAGGGGCCAGGGTTCATTCCCCAGGCCTGCCATGCAGCCCTGCCCCTGGGGTGTGCTGAGACAGTAACTGAGACTGGGCATGGTGGTGTGTGCTTGTAATCCCAGCTCTTAGGAGCTGTAAACAGGCGGATCACTACCAAGTCCAATCTAGTAGTGAGACCCTGAACACCCCTTAGACCCTTCCCTAAAAAAAAAAAAAATACCAAACAAATAAAACTTCATAAGATCTATAAAAATACAAAAATAAGCATTGGCAATAATTTGACAGGCACAATCAGTCCCTTCAACACACATTCCTCTTGTGATAGCCAATTATACAGAATATATGTATGAAATGATGCTATGGAACTACATGCATTGTATATGAAAAATTTTAAACCTTGGAATAGTTAACCAGATAAAGATAGATAGACATAGATAAATAGGTAGATAGGTAGATGCCAAAAAATCTAGACAACTGCTGCAAGGCATCAAATATTTGATAGTTATATGAAATTCTACATTTTGATATTTTTATCTCATATACATTTTCTATGTAATTGGTTGGTAAATGAGGATTGTGTATTCAAGGGAATAATTATATCTCTGTCAAATTATTGCTAAATGCTTAAAATATATCCATCTATGAAAGTGTCAAAATATGTTATCTTTATTCTCTTTCTGTATAGAATAAAACTATATATTCATAGAAGAATGATTAAAGAAAGATCCTTGATCAGCTGGCAGTTTCAGAACATCCACTTACATATAGTAGCAAAAATATAAATTCACAATTAAAAACTATTCAGGAATTAATGAGAATGAATGAGCTCTATTCCAAACATTTATGGGAGATGGTCAAAGTTTTATTTTGTTTTGCTTTGTTTTTTTGTATTTCAAAGAATCCAAGCCAGGCACATTCATTGACCTACATTTCCAGTCCCTTCTGACTTTTTTTTTTAAATGAGAGACCTGCTAAATTACCAACATTACCCTTTAATGTGAGATCTTCCTGCCACAGCCTTTAACGTAACTGGGTGTGTGCCACCACACTTGGCCAGGTTGTATTTATAAATAATTGAGAATTGTTCCAATAAGTTGTATTTTATTATAGAAGTCTAAAGTCAAGATTTTGAAAACTGAGCTGGGGAGATAGCTCAGGGGTCTAAGTGCCTGCTTGGCAAGTGCAAGAAATCATGTTCAATCCCCAGTATACACACCATGCCATCCACCTAAACCAGGCACAGTGCAGCACACCTGTGATCCCAGTGCTGAAGAGGCTGAAATAGGAAGATCACTATGAGTCTGAGCTGTGTAGTGAGACCCTGAACCAAATGCATACATAAATAAGAATTTTAAAAGTTATAAAAAAGAATCTGGAACAGAAGTCACATAAATCTAAGAAAATAATGAAAATGCTCATGAGTTTGAGTCTTTCGATTCCAATTCTAAACAAACAACTACCTCCCTTTTCCTTTATGCATAAAAGGTATTGGCCCCTTGATTTACACTCAGCATCTTCCTGTACATACACAGTGGACAACCCACAGTTCCTGTCCTCCTGCAATGAAAAGTCACAAGGAATACAGCAAATAGATGATTACAACATGGGGATAAGCTCTCTCCCACTACAGGGCCAAAGGGCAGGGAGCAGGAAGTTGGACCACCTACAGGCTGTAGTACAGCAGAGATGGTTTCCAGAAAGAAAAAAACTCCCAAGTCCTGGGTACAGAGCATTCATTATTCATCAGGGAGAAAACCATACCCAAAACTGCAGCAATGAGCTCTTAGTACAGGGAACCATAAAGCAATATTCACTGTAGACATGTGACAGAGCAGAGAGAAACAAGCATGCGTCCTCTCCTTTCTATAGAGAGAATCACACTGTGCTAGGGGAGAGAGAGGAGTTCACAAGAGAAAATGAACAGCTTAAGGCAAAAAGCTGCAAGGGAGCCAGAAACTGAATGCTAATAGACAGCGACTATCTCAAACCAGAAGATCCAAGGTGCAGGATGAAACTGGCCTAAAGGAAAGGCACAGAGGAAGAACAAGAGAAGAATGGCTATTCTGTGCTATAAAACTAACAGACTTGAGACTGGGCATGGTGGTGCACCCCTAGAATCCCAGCTCTTGGGAGGTTGTAAACAGGCCGACCACCACGAGTCCAATCTAGTAGTGAGACCCTGAATATCTGTAGACCCTTCCCTAAAATACCATAAATCAATCAATCAATCAATCAATCAATCAATCTCACAGACTTCAGGCTCCCGGAACTGAGGAAGATTCACAGTGCCTTCATGTGACCAAGGAGCTGCCACAGCCGCAGACCTGCACTACACCTCCAGCCCATTTCCTGTGAGGTCAGCGGATATACCACTTTCCAGAAACAGGTCATTCTATTGGACTGAGAGACTTCAATCTTCAATAAACTTTAAACAAGTATTTTCCCATTTCCAAGATTCCTAATGGACTGAATTTCCCTTTGTTGGATTCAAGTGTGTCTAGGAGATAGCTGCAAAGGCTGGGAATGGACAGCAGTGTTTACTTCAGGCAAGGACTTTAAACAAAACAAAGGAAAGCTATATGAGAAATCTCAGGCTATCTTTCAAATCAATGATTAATTTTAGTAATACAATTATATTAAAAATAGTGTTCCCAGCCCAGCCCCAGTATTGATATGATGTCAAATTTTAAACAGAGCACACTATGTGCTAGAAGAGGCTGAAATAAAAATGTAAATGATAGGAAGATATATGAGATTTCAGCAGCAGTCTCTGAGAGATATAAAGTCTGGCTTTCTCCATGGATGAATGACAAATTTCTCCCCAGTGTCACCAAAGTTCTTGAGTTCATCAGTCTGCATACCAGCTGTTTCCCACTATTCAACAGCACAAGACATCACTTTTAGTTTTTCCATGATATTTTTAAAGTACTCTTAAGGATAAACTAAGGTGGACATGAGTCATTTGCTTTTGTTATAATGACTGGCCAACACAAGACACCAAGTGCCAGCTTCTATTATGACTACCACATTAAATGCAGTACACGCCAAAACTGATTATGTGGACACACTCGTCGAGGAAGTCAGTATTTGCAGAACTTCTGTGAAATTGGAGATCTGGGATCTCATGTGCATATGAGTAGCTGTTTTTGTTCATTTATTCACTCACTCACTTGTACACCAAACAGTTATCAAATGTGTGCTACATGCCGGGGCCTATTCCACAGGAAATACAGTAAACAAAACAGACAAAACCTACTCCTTGGTGAGCATCCTAGTCTTACATTAGAGGCATTCAGTCCGGGAAAAATTAAAAGTTCATGTTGTGTACATGTTGTCCATTTTTATGAGAAGGTGGTTATACTTAGAAAGCTTAGAAACTTAGAAAAATTTTTGAAATATACTTCTTTCACTTTAAATACATTTAAAATATTCATCACCTCTCTTTGAAAAAAAATACTGGTTCCTGTGGAAAGCAAAGAAATATTTATTGCTGAAAAGAATGTATTTTAGTAACAGGACAAGGATTTTAAATCGAGTAATTTTATTGAAATTATCATTTCAAATTGGAAATTGTAGCCAAGCACTCGATTGTCTAGTCCCATGTGTATCTGATGGCTTGGTAATCTCCAAATGTGTCTGGATCACACTAATAGTTCACCCATACCTTCCTAGTGTCCTGCTTGACTTAAGATGCCTTTGTTCTGCATTTTTTTTTGTTGTTGTTCCTGTTTTTGTTTTTGTTTTTCTGAGTTTTGAGGAAGTTTTCTTTCTTTCTTTCTTTCTTTCTTTTTGCGTTACCAGGGATTGAACTCAGAACTTTGTGCTTGCCAGGCAGGCACTTATAACGCTGAGCTATCTCCCTGGCCCAAGGAAGTTTTCCTCTTTTTGTCTTTTTGTGTATGTATGTATATATGTGTGTGTGTGTGTGTGTGTGTGTGTGTGTGTGTGTGTGTGTGTATATATATATATATTTTTTTTTTTTTGCCTTTTTGAGACAGGGTCTCACTGTGCAGTTCAGGCTGGCTTTGAGCTCACTTTTGTAGCCCAGGCTGGTCTCGAACGCACACCAATCCTCCTGCCTCAGCCTCCTGAGTGCTGGGATTACAGGCGTGAGCCACCACGCCCAGCTTTTTTGTATATTTTGAGTATGACATATTAAGGCAAAGAGTAGCAAATGCTCTCCACATTGTCATTTGCAAATGCAAATGATATGCCTAGTGATTAGTATACCTGTATGCTTTTTTTCTCTAAGCTTACTATGTACTTTTGAACTTATGTTGAATTAAACTTCCTACAATCCCTAATTCTGTTATAGGCTGAGCCACATATTTCATAGTGACTTGTTACAAGCGAGTGTCTGTTTGGCTGTGGTTCTCTTTCCAACTTGGATGAAATTTAGGAGCTTCCATGAAATTAGCACACATTTTGACATTTTTTTTCAGTGGGATTCATAAATACTGAACTTGCTCTTTCTGCACATGAATTTCGTATATTATTGAACAAATTGAGGACAAGCTGATCTCATTGACTACGTTTGGTGACATTTTTAAAGTTCTTTATTTAGTACTAAATGAACCATCTATTATAGGAATATATTTGTAATTTACTTGTTGAAATGTTTCTTATTTGTCTTTATGACTTAATTATTTGATAGAGCATGATCAATTAATTTGACAAATATTGCTTTAACCCTTCTTCTGTAATATAAGCCAAGAATATAATAGTGAGAAAAATAGTTCTTTTGCCTTCTAGGAGCTAGCATGCTCTTTTATTGATTTTTTTTTTTTCCTTTTGCAGGACCAGGGATTAAACTCAGGCCCTTGTGCTTGCCAGGTAAGCATTTATTCTACTGCGCTATCTTCCCAGCTCCCATACTCTTTTAATATTAAGCAATATTTCTAGAAAATATTTGCCCTTCTATCTACAAAATTTGTTTGCATAGTATCATTAATTTTTATATGTGCAATTTCACCACAAACTATATTTTAAAAAGCACAATAATTAAGTACAGTGCCTGCTTAGTCAAGCACAGGAACCAGGGTTCAATCCCTGGCACTATATGCCATACAGGCCCTGCCCCAGAGCACACTAAGCCAGCCAGCTGAGACTGGATGTGGTAGCACATGCCTGTAATGTTAGTGCTGGGAAGCCTGAAAACAGGAAAATCACTACAAGTCCAGTCTACGTAGTGAGATCCCTCCCATAGACGCTGCGCTAAATACATAAAAGGAAAAAACTAGCTTTACATACAGTACCTAAATTGTTCAATAAGATAACTGCTATAAATAACAGGACATTCCATAGTTTTACCATTGAAAGCATGGATACCAACCCTTTTTAATACCCAATATTGCACCTCACATTTGAACCTCTGAATAATTTTATGTTTTTAGGATTGAGATTGCAAAATTTCCCCCAATATATATTTCTCCCCTCTTGCTTCATGATTGAACCTTGCCCTCTTTGGGTCTTTTCAATTTTCTGTTGTCTATACACTGTTGACATGTAGAGTCTAATCAGCCATGTCAGACCATGAGGTAGAAGTCACATGATGTAGCCCAGTAGCAAGGCACAAAAATTTGGATCCCTGCTGACCGCAGAGCCATCCTATGAACTGTTAATGAGTAATGCTGAGATTCTGTTTGTTTCTTCAAAGAGAAAACTTCTATGATAAGATATTGTTATTTGAAATTTTCTGTCCTCTTCAGGCAAACTAATCCTAGCTAATTCATAGCCTATTAAATATTTTTTCAAAAAATTGACAGTGCGTTTTGGATTGTGTGTAATTCTTACTACCTTGATTATTCACCTAAGATGATAAAATTCTCCGCTATGTCACCCATTCACCAGGTCAATTAGATAGATAGATAGATAGATAGATAGATAGATAGATAGATAGATAGATAGACAGACAGACAGACAGACAGAGATAGAGAGAGAGAGAGAGATTAACTGTTTTTATTATATATATTTGGTATAGGGTCTACAAAGTCTTACTACACAGATAGAACTCATAGTGATCCTCCCATTTTCAACCTCCCAGCCCCTGGCATTACAGGCATACACCACCACTCCCACCCAGTCTTACTTGCTGTCTTAGTGCACCCTGGGAGCATGGCTGGTATGGCAACCAGGTCAACTCTTACAGAGATTTTCCTGAAAACTTAAGCCAAGAGCCAACTTTGCACCAAGATGGCCACCAAAACAGTGCAAGGTGGTGCATCACTGGGATCCTGGTGCTGGGGGGAAGGTGGGAGGGCTGAGACAGGAAGATCACCATGAGTCAGAGCTGCATCGCAAGATCCCATACTAAGTACATAAATAAAATATTTTTTAAAATAAAAACAGACTTTGTTGATAGTAATTTTATATAATCAGATACCTAGAAAGAAAAACAAACAAAGCATGGTAAGATAGGAAATGATTGGTGATGATGAAAATATCTGTAGGGAAAACACCACAGCTATGCTGCACAGATACACATGCTTTGGTGCAGGCCGGCCAGAACCAGCTAAGCAGATCACGCCCATTGGTTTTAATCAAATAAGATGTTTATATAAAAATGTTCACTTCGGGACCAGGGAGAAGCAGAAGCATGTGCCTGGTAACAGCAAGGTCCTGAGTTTGATCCCCAGTACCAAAAAAAAAAAAAAGGTTAACTTCACATAACCTCAGAAAAAAGAAAGCTGACCTGTGTTTTATAAGTTGTGTAACTGAACTTGTGCAATCACCACAGTTTTATCACTTTTCCCAAAGTAACTTTTGCGTTCTTCTGCTTCCCCGGGGTAAAAAAAAAAATCCCCATCACATTTTCTCAGCCCTTGTCTCCCCGCCACCTCCTCCCACTGGATTCTGTTTTATGCATGGAATTATATAGATGGCTGGCTCACCTTCATTACCTAACAAGGTCTCTACATTAAAAATCAGATCCATAGTGGGTCGTGTGATTATCATAAGACAGTTATTATTTTCCAAATTCCAGAGATTTACAACTGCTGCTGCTCACTTGCCTGAGAACATTTTAATCTAGGGTAGTTAATATTATTGGAACTGCTAAGTCATTTAATTGGTAACACTATACATTTACAAGCAAGAGTGAGCATCGCACCAGAGACTGCAAGTCTACGAAACAATAAATACAAAAGAAGCAAACCATCAAGTTTTAATGGCTGATGTCAGAGCATCTCATTTAGTTCAAATAAACCACTGCAGAATTGTAACCCTCTAAAGCATGTAAATAGAGAGCCTATTTTTACCTAAAAGTAAGAATACTATCTAGATCAGAGAGTTTATGTTCTGCTAGAAGATGGGATTAGGTTACAAAAAGTCTCAAAATGCATCTATACATAAGAAGTTTGGCTACCAAAATATTATGAAACATTTACATCATCTCTAAGGCAAAGGCTGGAATATATACAAAGTACCCCACTTAAGACAGAGCTTCCAACATCATTTTTATTGTTGCAGTTAACTTACTTTCCAAAATTCTGAAGAAATTGCAAATCTATTATGAAAGTTTAGAGTATTTAACAAACTGAGACTCAAAATTATGCTATTGTTCATAATCATCAATAATTATAAAACTGTTCAAGATAATCACATGAGAAAAAGGTATTTTTAGCTTGTATGCAACTGTGTAAAGGCAATTCCAACCATTTCAGCACACTGCATGCACATTAAACTTAGGATTTTAAATCTCTCCTTCTATTCAGAATCCTGGGAGATTTTTAATACATTGCCAAACGAAGTAAAGCAGTATCACATCAACTAAAAATTGTAATCAGAAATTCATTCCATAAATGGAAAGGTATTCGAGTTGTACTGATCTTGTTTCAATTTTTCCTCATCTTAGCTAACTTCTTTTAAAACATAGCTCCACCACGTGAACATGGAAGTGTAGGCAGGCAGGATGGAATCACAGTTGTCACACTCTCCTGGGTCCTACACTAGGCTCCATGTTTCCTTGTGAGCCCTAGAGCAAAATGTCTGTCTTCACTTGGTGCCTTGGTTTTTGAAAGGAGAATGATGATATAGTTCAGGAGGTTGTGTAAGCAGTGGTTTGTGAGCTCAGAGTTTTGAGAGAGAAGGGGGCACAGGAGTCCAAGTCTGGGCTCCTTTCCTTGCATTGAGTTCTTGTATTTTACGTCTTGGAGCAGCACACTAAGGGGGAAAAATAAAGATGAACCAAGATTTCTGGCAGAACTGCTAATATCCTCACTTTCTCTTTCTCCACCAGAGTTCTTGATATGTTGAAAGGAAGCTTAAGGAATTTGAAAAATCTTATTTTCCATGTCAGAAGCTATTATGTCACCCTATTTGCAATAATAGATCTTAATCTACTCCAGGTTTGATGAATTCTGAGGCCAACTGTAATAAAAGTTATATACTTGCAAAGTTAAAAAATGAGTGAATAGTTCAACTTTTCAAAGTTGTATCCTTATGACAACAACATACAAGGAACAGCTGAGTTGGAAGAACAGGAGGTAATATTTCTGGATTCTTCTAAGAAGACCCACCAGGACAATGCTAGGAAAAGAATCCTAAGCCTTTATCTTGTAGACCTGGAAGACACGGTTAATCCATCCTTTATGAGATACCTTAGTCTAAGTTTACACGCTCCTCCTTATAGTTTGAATATAAATGTTCCCCTAACTAAAATGGGAGGACACCAGAAAATCTACAGAAAGGCTCTTTATTAATCACTGTGATATAATGGAATGCTATTCAGCCATTAAAATAATGAAATTCTGTCAGTGCTACACTATGGATGGAACTGGAAAGCATTACTTTAAGTGAAATAAGCTAGACACATGAAAACGGTAAGTGATATGACTCAACTATGGAATATAAAACAGTGGAGGTCATAGAAGTGCAAAATGGTAGTTGCTATAGTTAAATAGAAACAAGGAATTTGTTTATCCTGATTTAAACATCCCATGATGTACACTTGTGTCAAAACATAACATGGTGCCCCACTAGTAGGTACAATTTTTATGTGTTAATTCAAAATAAATTTAATATTAATCATGGCTAAGACTTCTGAGATGCCTTCATGGGGTGTCTCCATTTCTTCATATCTTCTTGCTAATGTATGAAAGAAGTAGCTACAAACAAGCGACATTGAAATTGTGGAAATTAATTCCACATTCAATTCTGCATTAGCATGAGCCATCCCGGAGACGTTAATGGAGAGTAAACATCTGGCTACAAGAGCAGGCTTGTGCATTTAACCTCACAGAGCTTGCTATGATTAATAGGAGGTGCACATATACTGGTATATCTTTATTTTGTTTGAGGGTTAGCAAAGATTTATGAGTTCATTTTGAAAAGTTTCAATCCCTAACCACATTATAAAAACACCTCCTAAAAATCAATTACCATATTTCAATTAATTAAAGCAATTAAGCCATGAAAAACATCCATCTCCATCATATCTCAGCAGTGAATACATTTGAGAAGTGGTTTTGCCCTCCATGTGTCCTCTGTTACATGCAGAATATTAATCTCCATCCAGATGCTCTCTGTATTAATCATATTTAAAGAGAGAGCACATATGTTAGATTTTTAAACACGCATTTTAGATTTTTAAATTGTGAAGTTAAGCCTTGAAAAATTATTCATTGTGGTACAATATTTCGCCAGTGGAGTGCTCACCCCAGGATGCTAGGAGCATCAGCAGTGTTTTAGCAAATCAAGTCTTGGAAGGAAAATTCCTATTGTTTTCAAACTTTCTAGCAAGCATAGAACTTTTGTCTTTACTTTCAGATTCAAGTGAGAGCTTGTAAAGCAGTATGCTCAGATAAATAAATCTTCTTTCCTCTGGAGATACAGAGTACACTTGCTTTGTTTACACTGGGTTGCACATCTCCCCAGACCACCACCAAATCTCAGAGATATGTGTGTGTGTGTGCGCGCGTGTGCACACACACGCGTGCAGAGCATTGTCTGCGTCCTAGAGAACCACACATCAAAGTTTCACCCCTGGGCAGGCTGGATAGTTCAGTGGACTAAAGTGCCTGCTTAAGCCAGGCGTGGTGGCTCACGCCTGTAATCCCAGCACTCGGGAGGCTGAGGCAGGAGGATTGGTGCGAGTTCGAGACCATCCTGGGCTACAAAAGTGAGCTCAAGGCCAGCCTCAACTGCATAGCAAGACCCTGTCTCAAAAAGACAAAAAATAATAATAATAAAATAAAAAAAATAAATAAAGTGCCTTCTTAGAGCTAGATTGGTGAGATGAGCTTTAGGAGGCTTAGATTCAATAGCCTCCAACATTGCAAGCTTCACTGGTGGCCCACTGCAATTGCAGAACATTTGACTGTGTGTATCTGCTTCCTCTTAGTCCAAAGAGAAGTATATCCTTTTCCTTTTTTTTTTTTTTTTTTTTAAGCAACATCAAT
>PVJA010011353.1:0-33970 GCA_004027025.1 Myocastor coypus
TGCAAAAGTTCTTTTATGATTCAATAATCTTAAAAACCTACTGTCCACTTAATATAACACTCTGTCCCCAAATGGCAACTGGCATCGAAGCACATTTTATAGCAAGCAGCAGCTGTGTTCCGTGGCTCTGACTCGCATCTGACATCTTGTTTTTCCCTAATTCTCCATTACACGCCTGTCTCCCGCTGCACTATGTCCATCATCAGGCTCCCATCCCTGCTGGTCCGAAACAAAGCCTGCCTGTGTCAGGCGGAACGGCCCGCTGTCCCCAGTTGCCGGAGTCCGGGCCTGTGATCACTGCCTTCTCATGGGAAAGGGCAAGCACTGCCTTTTAATTCTGAGCAAGGAAATGAAAGTAGGAAGCAGCCGTACCTGGGTTAGTCATGTCTGACAGCAGCACAGCCTGGAACTATTAGTTTCATCTGGACCGGAAGGGCTCTCAACAGAGGAATTTCTGGCTACAGCTCTATTTGCTGAGAATTTTGAAAAATTAAGCATGCAGGCCCTGTAGCCACATGCATCTGTGACTTTAATAAAGCACTGCATGTCAGAGTAAAGCCCTTTTATTTTTCCATTTGGATGAGAGACAAAGTAAATGATAATGATTTAACTCAGAATAGTTACATCTTCAAGCTGCCAAACTAAATAATTTAGTATCTCTTCGAACAGAAAAATCTTTCCCCTAGGGCAGATTTTTCAGAATATTAACTGTTCTGTTAATTTAGCTCTCCTCTTTTGCAAGCAGCTGCAACTTTTTTGAAATTGGAGAATGATGGGCTTGCCTCTCCTGTAATTGGAAAAAAATTCCAATCGCATTAGGTAGGAAGCTTTCAAATCACATACCTATGTATCCTATAAATTATGGTATTTTCAACCTTCCTGTATGTGAAATTTGAATTAGCCAAAGCACCTTCAAACAGTAAGGAGAAAAAAAAACTTTTTAAATAAAAGAGCATTTCATGCTACAAAATTAAGCTAGTCTTCTCTTTAAATTTTGTTCCATTAAATGTGGAAATCATTTAGCAGCAAAATAAGGTGAATTGCAAATATCAGGATACCCTGGTCTAATGAAGGTCTTTGCCTTAAGAAGTATGGTGACACAAGTCTCCACTGGCCACGTAATAAGTTCCATGTGGTAACCTGGCAAAGGTTATGGCTTGGAACTGGTTAAAATGCGTTGATTTCTACATGGTTCTGTTTGCTGGTTACTTCCACACATATACTTCTTCATAAAGCTAGTACATATTTTTTCATTAGGTAGAAGATTTACAATCTTGAGGGTTTTCAAATGTTAATCAATTGTTCAAACATCAATTCTACAGGCCTGGAATAGCTTCCAAAGCCTAAAATTCAAGTGCTTCACAGCCAGAAAGGGACAGAAAGGAGAGCCGGGGGACACACTGGGAAGCCCAAGCAGGAGATCTCAGTGCAGCTCCTTGTTAGGGCTTCAGACATTGGTCCACACTCTGTAGCTCATGAAACCTGTAGGACAGTTTATTCTTTTAAAGTCTTTGCTTTCTTTGTTATCTAAAAGAAGCTACCTGCCCGACTAGTGCAAAGACCCGGGTTTGATCTCTGGTACCATAAACTGTGCTAGTCCTTGAACCCTGGGTGTGCCACCAAATCAGGCTGTAATGGCACATGCCTATAATCCCAGCACTAGGGAGGCTGAGATAGGAGGATCACTACAAGTCCAAACCTCATAGCAAGACCCTGAACCAAATGAATGAATGAATGAATGAATGAAAAAATTTTAGAGATGCTATCAGGTCCAAGGGCAGGGCCACAGGACCCCCCTTTTCTTCAATGCCAACCCACTCCACAGAGCAGCCCCAGGAATTCCCTGACAAGAACATAAATGATTCAGAACAAAGAAGCCCACTGTTCCATGACACAAAAAGATGGTCAGTAGTCTAGAGATGCTACTCTACTAGCCCCAAAAATCTTGTTTGTCCCAAGCAGATCGGCATGGGCACTCATCTCCTGATCTCTCCAGTTCTAAAGCAAAATTCTGAGTGGCCTTAGTACCACTCAGAAAGGAGTACAAAACACTGACTCAAAATTTTAGGGTTCAACTACAGTACTTCCCACTCACACCTGACAGGAAGGCACAAAACCCACTTTCTCATCTTTTTTATTTTTTTTTATTTATTTTATTTATTTATTTATTTTTTTGTCTTTTTGAGACAGGGTCTTGCTATGCAGTTCAGGCTGGCCTTGAGCTCACTTCTGTAGCCCAGGCTGGTCTCGAACTCACAACGATCCTCCTGCTTCAGCCTCCCAAGTGCTGGGATTACAGGCGTGAGCCACCACGCCCGGGTATTTTTTTTTTTTTTTTTTTTTTTTGTATCTCATCTTTTTTAAAATAAAAGTCAGACTAGACTGGCTGCATCAAACCGTCTTCTGCAGAGCCCCAAGCTCACAGCTATCTCCAAGGGCACAGAGCTCTGCTTGACTCTGGTTACCAGGCATGTACCAGTCCAGGAAATAGCTCACACCCTCTGGCTGGTGCAGCTGACATCTCTGGTCATATGTCTTCATTACCTTAGCAAACCTTTTGTTTCCAGGTACCAAAACATTCCAGTTTGGGTAACTGCTATTTCTGAATAGACAAATCACAGCCACCACCAACTTCACTATTAATAAGAGAAAAAGATTAACAGGGACTAAATGACAGGCTCTTTTTTCTACCAACCAACTGCTGATAGCGGCACTTTGAAGCAGAGAGCACTGCCTCCTCATTCCTTATTCTTCCTTGGGCCTGCTACTATTTGTGTAGCTCATACGAGTGCATACATGTGCTTTTCTGCAGGGTGAAGATCTCTGGTGGAGAGGGGACTCACTAGTCACACTCAGAGCCTGTGTGTGCTATCCTATGATCTATGCTCCATGCCAGCTGGAGTTGACTATGGAAGGCTCTGATTGCTCCCTAGCAGGGTCCAGGCCTTTGGAAATGAGTTCTATTTCTGAAGTCACGTGGGTCAGTGTGGAGTTGATGCCATGTTTTCCAGGTGCCTTCTCTAGAGCCTTACATGTGACAAGATGGATAAAGAATGCCTTACTGGGTTCTCTCCTCTCTCAGAAGAATTCTAAATTCTTCAGGTTGCCACAATGATTGAAGTGGAGGATGATGCTAAGAAAACAACTTGGGCTCCTTAGCGACCGGGAAGTCTCCTTGGCTGTCTCTTAACTTTCTGCCTTCAAAATGTAAAAAAACTCAAGATGCTGCCAATCCAGATATTTTTTTTTTCCCAGTGAATTTCAAACTAATTTCAAAACATTCACTTTCATTAGACAATTAGCTTGTAAATACTGAACACTTTTGATTCCAAGTCTGTATTTTTTAAAAAAAGGGAAAACAAAATTAAAATGAGAAATATATACATTGTTTTAAATTGTGCTCGGGGGCTGGGGAGATAGCTCCACAGCACAAGTGCTTGCCTGGCAAGCTCAAAGTGGTGGGTTTGAACCCCAGTCCCATAAAAAATAAAGAAATAAATAGACAGATAAATAAATAAATTGTGTTGGGCATTTATTATGAATATCTAAAGTTAAGAAACACAACTTTCTGGGAATGCACAATGTCATAGCTCTAAAACTGAAAATGATGTCAGAAACAAAGCCACTGCACACCAGGTAATGCACAGTGACCCAACGGCCCAGAGTGAAGCCTTTCCGATATAATGCTGCGCAGCTCACCCAGTGCAGAGTGGAGAGGGCAAGGAGCAGCGCTGTGTGGGTGGGTATCACAGTCCCTAATTCCAGTGAGGCTCGAGGTCGAGAGACTGCCTACTCCACGGGGAGGGCAGCTCTGGCCTGGGCACCAGTGACCAAACCTTCAAGAATTCAGGAAACTCAGAGACACCCTGAGCAAACCTGGACTCACTCCCTACAAAACTATAATTGTCAAAATTATGCGAACAGTACAGAGGTCCTGAGACTCTCTGAAGGGCACTAAAGAGCTCAGGTTAGGAGTCCACAAGGCAGAGGCACGGATCTCTCAAAGCAAGATGAAGGCACGGGCTCCAAAGGCAGGACAAGTTTAAGGAGAAAATGGGAGATTATGCACAGGGGTGGGTGGGTGGGTACGTGTGTGTGTGTGTGTACGCGCGCACGCGCACGCGCGCGTGTGTATACGTGTACACACACATGCACGGTGCAGAGCTAGAGGAATAGAAAACAGTGAAAAGATTATAAAACTACACAAAAGTAAACACGGAAGTAACGAGGGTGAAAGCAGAGAGGAAGAAAAGCGGCTGGAAACACATGAGGTGGGAATGTCTGTGCGCTGCCTCTCCATGCTGGCACCGAGCGTCCCACGTGGCTGCACCTGTGGGGACTGCGTGGGAGCATCTCCGCCACGCTGCTTACGTGGAGGGCTGTGCAGCACCCTGCCCACCAGCCCCATCCCTGACAGCCCAGGCAGAAACAAAGCTGCCTCCTGACCTTCATCAGTGACGCCTGCTGTCCACGGCGTGGCTCCCTCTGAGGACAATTCCCTAATAATCACTGGGACACTAAAATACGCTGTTTTTCTTAATGGACACTGCTCCAAACCTTTAGCTGCCTTCTCAGGTGAGATCTAAAACTGTGATCTCCATGCAAACTGAAATGGTGCCCTTTATCCAGATCTCTGACTTTCTAAAATTCTGTAATTCTACTTGCCGATACTTCATGTGCCTTTGCATGGTTCCAAGAACCCAGAGAACCCAGCCTGTAACTGCCCAGATCTAGCTCACCCTCCCCAGGGCCTGGCGCTACTTTGCCACAGTGCTGCGTCCAGACTGCCACAGCGTCACCAGAGCTGTTTTGAACAATACCGTTTTGTTAAAGCTGCCTCCCCCAATCAGAGATACATGTTTTAGCTAGATTGATCTTGAAAGGTTTATGCTACACAGATCGGGTCTGTTGCATCTCAGTGTGGTTTTCACTTAAAGTACTTCTTTTGCAGGAATACCGGGTTTACAAGTTACCTCATCCTCCAAGTTTCAGGAATTGATATATTTTACACGGTTAAGGACAAAAAGCAGAATGTGTGTTTCCAAACTGGATTTCTCTTTTATAAGTGAATGACCAAAACGATCGTGTCATAGCATGCAACAAACATAGCCCACCTTATAAATCAGTCACATATGTGATGTTGAATCTGCAAGTCCAATGAACTCCAGCTGAAACACTATCCTGTCATGTATATTAACACTGACCCTTAATGCCAGGCCAGTGCTCACCCAGACCGGCCTAAGCAGGGAGACTGAGGTGGGGGGAGTAGAGCAGCACAGCTCCTATCTAGCAAGTGTGAGGCCCTGGTGTGAGCCCTATGCCCAATGGAGAGGAGAGGCAGAGGAGCCCAGGGAAAGGGCCTTCGGGGTAATGGAAATGTTCTGTATCTTGACTGTGTTGGTAGCTATGTCGCTGTAAAGAATTTCCAAATTCTTTACACAGCCTACAACTCTGTACTTCAAATGACCACACTTCACTACACAGAAACGACAGCCCAACAAAGCTGGCTAAAGAGGAGGCACAAGAGTGCTTCCAGACCCAGGCTGCCAGGACACCAGTGGGTATACCCCCACTATCCCAGAGAAGGTACCTGGACCCAGAACACTGGTCAGTATGCTACCTTGCCCCTACTGTGCCACAAACATGCCTAGACTGCTGCAAAATGCCGCCTGATAGTGTAGAACCAAGAGATACAGCCTTGGTTCTCCCTGTTAAGAGCCATCATACTTCAACAATCTTCAAAGCTAGTTTTGAACATTTTAAACAGGATGTGTACATAAAGGTTTTCACTGTAGCACTGTTTATAAAATCCAAAGATTGAGAAATGAATTGAAGGTCCATTCAAGGGCACTAAATACCACACTGTCCATCCAGGCTACAGGATATGAAGTACTCACAGACACTGGGGCATGAGTCAGAGCGGCCAGGGGAGCCCTTCCAGGATCATAGCTCAATGCTGCTCTCTTGAGACAGCGAGGACACAAGCCAGTCCTCCAGGGCCTCTCACCACCTAAGAAAGAAGACCAGCTCAACTTGCCCACATGGTCCAGTACCTGCCCCTCTTGGCCAACTGAACTGGCCATCAGGTTCCATGGCCTCTTTCCTGAGACTGTCACTGGACTGGGCCCTTCTTGTTTAATATTTATGTATGTATGTATGTATGTATGTATGTATGTATGTATTGGCTACAGGGTCTCACTGTGCAGTTCAGACTCCTAATGATCCTCTTATCTGCCTCCTCAGTACTCAGATTACAGGCACGTGACACCACGCAGGCCTTCAGGGCCAGCACGGTGCACTTGCGGTTCCAGGGCTGGCGCAGCATGCAGTTCCAGGGATCGGAGTCAAGTCCTGCGTTTGTAGGGCAGGTGCTTAGACTGCTGGGCTATCGCCCAAGCCAAAGATCCTTTTTGTCACTTCAGTCTCCACTAGAAAAGTAAGACCTGGTGAGATTTGTGTCTCAAAATAAAATGAAAATTGTTAAAGGCTATGGAGGTAGCTTGGTGTGAAGGCCACGCAGCAGGGGACATTATCAATAGGATACAAAGTACTGCAACTGCTTCATTCTGTTTCCTTGTCATATGACAAGGTGCCACATAATGTACATTTTATATTTAGAAAAACTCAAAGTCTTACTTAAAAACAGCCTTGAAAATTGGCTCACGGCCTATTTGCAACTGACACTAACGCTTAACTACCTTTCCAGCAAAGTTACACTAACTTCAAAATACTCTGGGACAGTCATTAAAATGTTTTTGTTTCAGTTACAATGCTAACAAACGCCAAATGCTGGGATTTGTTTTAACGGTTTAGTATATCCAGGATTTTCTGAAAGGAAAGGCTAGATCAGCTGTCAATTACATAACTACAGGCAGATTAGTCAGCACTGATATAAATATACTTGAGAGATTAACATATGAGTCTACAATGAAGCATTAAAAGGTTTAACTCAGAAAGCCTGCTCAATCAGCCATTGTGTTTCTTCCTATAAAAATAGCAAAGGTTCCGAGCCATCTCCTCTTCATTCCTTGCACAAGCCTCTCAACCTTCACCTCCCCAGTCCTGCAAAGTGAGGTGACACTGCTCAGCTTCAGCACAGCGGAGATCAACGTGCTGAAGGCAGCCGGAGCAGGTGAGAGGAACCTCAACCCGTCAGCCAACGGCCCTCTCGGCAGGACTGCTCAAGCGGTGCGATTTCAGCAAACAAGCAGCAAAGCAGAGGCTGGACAGTGAGCTGCTCAGCACACGGCCCAGAAGCACCTACTTGGGAAGGAGAAAGATGGCCCTTAGGGCATTCCAGTCCTGCAAGCGCCTCCCTGGCCCCACACACCTGCTGTGTGACCGCCGTGGTGACACATCTGCTGCTTTTGCTGCCACCTGGCTTCTGTACTGACTCACAGAGTAACTTCTGCTTCAGTCCACCTAACAACGCAAATCAAATACAATTCTTACAACGAAAACTATAAAACTTCTCAGAGAAATGCTTTTAAGTAATTTCAATTATTTCAGAAGTAACACCGCACTTGCTATCTGAACTAATTACAAGTTCCTGCTATTTAGCCTTCAAAGAATTTCCAACCAGAATTTTCTCATTGTTAGTATAATTTCAGACACTGCATTTACAGGGATAAAACTGTATTTCTTTAAAAAGTGCTTTAGCCAAGCACAGTGGCACATGACTATAATCCCAGCTACTCAGGAAGCAAAAGCAAGAGAATAACAAATTTGAAGCCAGCCCAGACAATTTAGATCCTAGTCTCAAAAAAAAATAAAGAATGCGGGAACTAAAGCACAGTGGTAAGAATGCTCGCCTGGCAATCACAAGGTCCTGCACCCAATCCTCAGTAGTGTGTGCACGCACGCACATGTGCGCGCACACAGGTGCACATGCACACACAGAGATTGTTACAGTAGGTTGCATTTACATGCCTCCTTCACTAGCTAGAATTAGTGAAACTTAGCATTCTATCATCTGTATCAAGTAGAAACAGAGTCCTTTATAATGGGTATTTCTATGCACATAAGGTTCTATGTTATGAAGCTTCATTGTACCTTAACTTTCTAACAACTTCTAAAGTCATTCCCTAAAGTCCATTTATTAACTATGAGTGAACCAATGCTGTTATAGTCTGAACAGGCTATTATTCTGAAATCTCATCAAAATAATAGATTCACTGTTATAGAATACAGCTTCATTACCCAAAAAGTAAGTGCAGTACACAAAGTTCTTCACATAACCAAAAGATCAAGAAAAAAAAACACTTCTGAGTTTAAAAGAAAATGCAGGGCTGAGATAGTTCAGTGGTCTAAAGCACCTGCTTAAGCAAGTTTAGGCAACTGCAGGGACCACGGTTCAATCCCCGGCACCACATGCTGTGCCAGTCCCATCCCCAGGGCAGGCTGAGTCAGCCATAATATATTAAAAAATAATAATAAAAAGAAAAGAAAATGCAAGGATGGGCATGGTGGTGGATGTTTGTAATACCAGCAGTCAAGAGGCGAAAGCAGGAGGATTGCTGAAAGTCTGAGGCCAGCTTGGGCTATGCAGTGAGACTCTGCCTTAAAAAACTTTTTAAAAAGTAGAGAACAAAACTAAACCAGCTTTTCTTATGACAGTCTTCTTAGCATCATTTATACATAAATATGCACTACATCTCTTTGTTGTTGTATGGATAGAGAATGCCCCCCAGAGCCTCATGCACACAGAGACAGGGCTACTCTGTGGCAGCTCCAGTGGACTTGCTGTGGCAAGGTGGGCTCTAAGGCGTGGCCTGGGTGCAGCTCCCCTCTCGTCCTCCATTTCTGGCTGCCCTGTTGTGAACTGCTCTCCGACACTGCACTCCTTTTTTAAATTTTAACTATTATTATTATTTTACAATAATTAATACATTGCATGATGTTGTCTTCACCATAGTTGTTCAGAGTACGAGATGCAGACATGATGTCTGGTCTAAACATCATTAGTACAGATCTTTCTTTCATTGCACAAAGAGAAAGCAGCTGTATATTTAGTCCAATAGTCTGTAAAGTAGTGGATTATCAGCTCATCTGCATTATCAGAAGCTGTTGACTTGAGCCTTTTACAACTCATCATATTAATGTGGCATTCATTTTTATACCTTGTAGTTAGACTTTTCTCCTGGATGGTTAAGACCAAGATGAAGCAACACTTATGTCACAATAAAAATGTAACTTTTGCATCTGACAAGGTCAGTCAGGTCCCCTCAGGGTTTACCCTGAAACCCTGTACTGTGGTTTGCTGAGCTTCTGTCAGTGTTAGCCATCTTGATGAATCACGGCCATTGCTTGAGCATTTTGCTCTCTGTAGAAGCCTGACATAAAGGAACCTATACTGCAATAGCATGTAACTCAGTGGAGTCCCAAATCTCCTATGTAAGGAGACATGGGGCCACAGAGGAAAGCAACCAATGAGGCACAGTGTCCCTAAGAAGAGTCCCTGAGAGAGCAACCATCCTCTCAGGCTTCTGGCACTGCACTGCTTTGCCCTGCTTCCCACTCTGAAGCCCGTTCCATGGGACATGCTTGATTCTACACACACTATCTTGTACACAGAACGCCGTCACAAGCACTGGCTGCTGTTTTTAATCCTTAGTATCAACCAGTTTCCAACAACACTCTGTACAGAGGTACCAGCTACTGCTACAATGAGGAAAGGCAGAGGCAAAAAGTGCAGTTATGCTGCCCTGCAGGCCGGGCCCCAGGAGGGCACAGCGCTCTGCCCATGATGGGCCCTGGCTGCAGGCCCAGATGTCTCAGTGGTGCTGGATACTGTGTTTCCTTGTTTTCTTTCATTAGGCCATCTGGGGTCTCTAGGCAAACGAAGCATCAATAAATGTCCTAAGAACTCTTTAAAGAAGAGTTGTAGACAACAGTAAATAAAATGTGATTCTGGGGCTGAGGAGATAGCTCACTGTCTAAGCACCCGTCTGTTAAGTGCAACACTGGGGTTTGATCCCTGGTACTGCATACTGCACCAGCCACCAAAACTGGGCATGATGGCACACACCTGCAATCCCAGTGTTGGGAAGGCTGAGACAGGAGACTCACTATCGGTCTGAGCTGCATAGCGAGACCCTGTATCAAATAACAATAAAAAAAAATTAAAGCAAATACTTTGAATAAATAAAACGTGATTCTGAGCGTCTTGGGACGTAAAACATCAAACAAACTAAACTGGACTGAGTCTCCACAGCTGTTCCTGGACCCCAGAATCGGAAAAGAGGCAAAAATTCCTCCAGTATGAAAAGAGCAGAATGGGACATTATTAGATTCAAAATTTGTTTAGGTTTCTTGTATAAATGTAAAAGTAAGGGCTGGGGATGTAGCTCAGTGGCAGAGCACTTGCCTAGCATGTACAAGGCCCTGAGTTCAATCCCCAGTACCACACACATAGACACACACACATAAATAATAATAATAATAGTGAAATTTCAGTCTAAATAAACAGTCCAGGGCCAGGGAACTAGCCAGCAGTATAAGCACCTGTCTGGCAAGTGCAAGGTCCTGAGTTTAATCCCTGGTTTGAAAAAAATCCTTCTGGACCTCATCTCATTTCTCCTCTGAAATATAAATATCAAATATGCTTAGAATAATTAAATCTTAGAATAAACATCATCATTAAACAGTTTAAGTATGTGTAAGGAAATTCTATGTTTATAAAATGTAACACACAACAAAATAAGCTCTACTAGTTAGGCTAGGCTTCTGGAGATGGTAGTAAAGTTTCAGAGTGAGCACTTGTTTAAACCAGGAGTCTGCCTACTCTAGCAGTGAAGCATGTACACTTTGGGATCCAGACACAGGTTTCAAATCCCACCTGTGAGTGTAAAAGGAGTCAAATATGTAGGAAAGCAAATAAAACATTTCATAAAAGAAAGATTCACTAATGAAAATGGTATTTATCTCACATCATAAATTGGTTCATTTTCATTCATTCATCTAACATTTATCAACAGTATTTGACATATTTCTGGTGCTTCACTGTATAATAGTCACAATGATACATAAGATAACGTCTGTCCATGATCAGGAACTCTGCTAACTTTTATTTTGCACTTAGTGATAACTTGCTGAAAACACGTTGTGTGTATGATTTACTTAGCTAAATACATAGCACTTATTGGCACATTTAACTATATGCAGAAATGGGGTCTGCTACTGCCCTCTTTTTCATTTCTAAGAACCTCCCTAGTGACGATGCAAAGCCCAGCTGACAGCAGCACAAGAAGGTACAAGGATGCCCAATCCCATTTCCTTCCTGCTCATCTCAGCATCGGGCATCAGCTGAAGAATATGTGAAACAGCTTCACCTGGATGACTAACCTTGGAAAGCACTAACACTGTTTTCAGATATCAAACGTCTCAGTCTTCACTCTGTGAAAAGACAAGTAATTTTAAGCAAGCAGCTCGTCTGTTCCTCCTTGGGAAGTCTGTGGTTGTACACGTACCCTCAGACTTCAGCTGCGGTCACGCTGGAACCTGCGATCCCCTTCTCAGATTCTGATACGCACATCTTTTCTAACATGACCACTTTTATCTGCCTAGCCAAGAAAAAGTTTTATACTTTTAAGCTCTTGAAGAGCAGTCAATGACAATCAACTAAGCACCTCCCTCTTCACACTCTGGGCAGCGGAAACAGGCAGGAGCGAGCAGCTGCCTCCTACAAGCCCCAACAGTCATTCCTGTGAGGACTGGTAATACTCCTTGGTATAAAAGCAGATCACCTTTTATCTAGTCTTCCCTTTGGCTGTGATGCAAAATTATACTATGCATAATGCATTTTTAAAGGTTGTGGCACAAGTTCTTACTACCAAAATTATTCAATAATCCATAAAAAATACAGAAGTTAAAAAACAAATTTATAACATGGTTATCTAAGAAAGAATGCTACCTTTCAGGTAATTAAAAAGAGAAAATATAACCACGAGGCATAAAACATAAAGCTAGATTAGTATTCTGAGCTGTAAAAGGCTCAAATTAATAGCTTCTGACATTGCCGGTTCTGCCAATAACCTACTATGATCATGGAATACTTGATTATGTATACAAATACTTTATCTTTGTTCAAGGAGAAGAAATTTTTTTGTACCAATAATGATTAGAAAAATTATCACATCTACACTCTGTGCTCTGTATAACTACTAGGAGGACAACAATATGCATTGTATCCAATACTGGAAATGTACTACTAACGTGTTTTGAAACTGTCACATTGTTATTTCTTATTAAAAGTAATAAAAAAGAAAATAGCAAATGGATAGCTTAATTGTATCTGAGCTATCACTATATTTTCTTCTTTTACAATTAGATTTACATAAATCTAACAAGCTAATTATATGGTAAGTTTTATTTCTAAAATGAATGTGTATCAATAATTTATCGTGAAAATATAATAATCATGTAGGAATTGCCAGAAATATTTTTCTATATACAACTTTATGGGAATGCTTAAATCAATGCTCACCTTTGTCTGAAACATTCTTACAATGTTACTGATTCATTTCTCCATTTTTAAAAGAGAAAACATACCTATTTTTCAGAAGTAATCACATAGTAAAAAGTTTCCTTAAGGTTTTTCAAAATATCAAGAATGAGGAATTATTAAGTCTCCTATAATAATAAATAAAAGCTTTCCTATTAGGACAAAGGTACTTATGAAATGAGTAACTTAATACATACATTCGCATGTTGGAACATCCTCTTTATCTTCTAGTTAAGAGCATGTTACTACATGTTCTACAATTCTAATAGCTTATGTTATGTGGCATGACACATATCTTCCATACCAAAGCCAAGTACTGTACAGAATTAGACATGCTACCTCATGGTATTATTTTTCTTACATTGCTCAACAGCAAGTGCCAGTGGGTGTGGGCCTCACTTACACCTCTTTCTTGAAGAACTTTCAATATTGTTATCATTGGAAAAGCATAATAAATATGAAAAAATCTACCTGTATTTATATGGAAACATACATAAAAGTCCTTGTTTCACTAAGTAGCCAAACCGCAAGGCAACTCTGAAGACAAGTAAATGATTGCTCAGAAAGGTCAGGAAAGAAAGGCTAGTACAAAACTTATTTTCACTTCAAAAGCTAATGAGATCATTTAAGGTAATAATGACGTTAAATCAGGGAATAAAATAAGAATGTAAGACCTTGTCTGTCAAAGTAAACTGTCCCATCAAAGAAACATTGTAATTTTCCATGTTCTCAAATTTATCATCATTTTAACAAAAACAATGTAAAAAAGACAACAGTTAAATTTAAGGCATATGCAACTGACAAAACAAGATGACAATTGTTGGTTACCTAATTTTTGAACTGTAATAATCACAATTAATACACCAGTTTGGGAGTTCGGCTATTTAACCATAGAGTTTAATTCGGTGACCTCTCCTGCCCTGTGAAGCAGGTCAGTGGCCAGAAGCGGGGAGTACACAGTCTACAGGAAGTAAGCGAGACCCGCTGCCTGTGGTGGTGCTCACCCTCCCACCGCACCCCAACGGCACGCTGGCGCATCCACACCTACTGCGTGGCCGCCTGTGTTTCGCACGCCTCCCTATCTTGTTGCCGAAACCTTTTTATCCTAGGTATGCTCATTCCTGAAACTGTGCTACAGTTATACTCACTATTGCTTTATATTATGAAAGTACTCTCCCTACAAGTACATAGGCTTTTTCTAAATCTTAAGGACCAAAAAGATGAGCTTAATCTAATCCATTCTTCTAAAATGTAAGTGTCCAGACAAGTGCTATCAACAGCTTGGGTAAATACTCCCAAATCACTTAGGAATGATTCTACTCTAAAGCCCAATGTACCTAAAACATGCAAGATAAATGGGGAAGGGAGGAGGTGTTGAAGGGAGAGTAGAGGAATGTGGAATAAAAGCAAGCTGTATCATGCACACGTACAAATTCTGTAGGCTGAATGTGATCATCATGCACATCTAAAACGCACCAGTCAAATCTAACGTAAAAAATGCAAGAATTATTTCAGGAAAAAGCCATGGGCAACATGCCAAGTACAACCTTTGGAGACAGTAATAAGTTTCACAGTGTTCCCTTTTGTTTTCAGCAAATGCTATTTCTGCAATGGAAAATTACTTATCATCATAGGATAATAACTTCCATCTCTCCTTACTAAAGCATAGCTGACCAAGTCAGCATTCTTTCAAGGCTGGGAAGACAAGACTAGTGGCAAGAGGACAGCGTGGGAACAGCAAGAAGCTCAAGTCTCCTAAGCCAAGTGACCTACTGCCATCAGTGCTCGGATGCAGAGTGCCCCTGGAGCACAGTGTTGTCATACGGTGCAGGCTCCAGAACTGCAATGCAAGGGTTCAAATCTCAACTCAGCTTTCCAGAATTACTCAGGGCAAATATACAAACCTCCTCTCAGATTTGACTACTTATTCCAGAAAAGGAGGATATTCAAAGTCACTACCATAGAGGATCAGAGTCACATGGCCAAATGAGTTACTGCCTTGCATACAGAAGCTGACACATCATAAACACCCAGTAAATGTTAGCTTAAAAACAGAGGTGATGCAATTAATATGTGGCACGTTGGGTCCCTGGAGCACTGAGAGCAGCCCCAGGCCGGACACTGCTGAGACACAGGGCACAGGGCACAGGGCACAGGGCACAGGGCACACGGCACACGGCACAGGGCACACAGCTCCTCTGGCTCCCAGGAAGGCTTCCTCTGCATCCAGGCCAACTCAGGCCAGCAGCTGCTCGAAACGCAGAGGTGGCCACTGCTATTACAGGACGGAGAGGGGCGGCCAAGGACAGACAGAGCCGTGTGTGTGTGTGTGTGTGTGTGTGTGTGTGTGTGTGTGTGCAACCACACGAGCAGCAAAGCCAGCACACATCTAAACCCGAATGCCGAATGCTGCTCAGCACGCCGCGACACGCACCCAGCCTGAGTGTTGCCTTCCTTATCTCTAAAACAGGGACACCACCTTCATCCTTAAACGGGGTTGCTGCCTCACTGCACCTGCGATATGTCCAACACTGTACACGGCCAATTAATGGTAACAGACACATCTCCGCTTTCTCAGTAAATTGGCAAAAGAATTATTGCACTGCAGTTCTTCCTGAGAATTCTTTCAAATACATAATAACCCATTCCCATCCTTCCACAAAGTCAATCTCAGTGGATGAGCAGATGAGTGAATACCTAAATCACTAAAATTACTTCTACCACTGATCAACAACTGCTGAAATATGGCCACTTCACCCAGGTGACAAGGAAAGTCACCAGCCAGAACTCATCGAACCGACAGTGCAGGAAGCAGAGATGGCCCTCAAGTGTCTCACCTCTACGCTCTCCATGTTCTGATGACTGGCAGGATTAATACAAAGTACGATGGAAGTACACCGGTTGGAGGAGAAAGAAAGCAGAACAGAAGACCACATCTGCCATGAGTCCACCTATGACACGTGGAGAACTGGGAATCCCCACAGTGGACGTCAGTGGTCGCTACGGGGGTGTGGAAATCAGCTCAGTCTAGGGATATAGATAAAGGGCATCGCAGGTCTCCTAAAGTCAGATGCACTGAGAGCAACGCAATGCTGTAAGAGTATTGAAAATCACAGAACTGCAATGCCTACCATGGGTACGTTTTCCATGGTATGTGACATATACCTCAAAGTTATAAAAAAAAATGGTATTAGTTTTGAGCATGTGCACAGGCTCTTTAAAATGCAGTCAGAAAATAAGCTTGTAGTATGACACTATTATAGAACTTCCTAAAAACATATTACCACAACCAAAAACTAGTGATCCACCCCATAAACGAATAAATCAGCGATGTTTAGATTTATCTGAAAATCATGATTTCTCATTTCATGGTGGCAGGAATAACAGTTTAGTCCTTTGAAAGGGAGTCTCTGGCTAAATGATGACTTGAGTAACTCAAAGACGTCACACCCAAACTTGCTGCCTGACTGGAGAGCACGCACACCACACTGCAGCACGGCTGGCTTCCTCCTCTGGCAACAGGGCACCCGGAACTCCTGAACACCCCATGGTGGGCACTGCACGTGCGCCGGCTCTGGTCCCTAGGGACCCAAGCCACAGCTGCTGGGCAGTGTTCCCCACAGCACGCCAAACTGGCGCCAAGAGGGCACGAGGAGCCTCTGGCTGCTACAGGCCAACTCTTAAGACCTTGGCCAGAAGGGGCCTGCAGTGTCACGTCCACACAGACTTTCAGACTCAGCCGAAACGTTCCCCTTGTCAGTTCCATCCCCATTTCTTTGTCTGATTATGGGAGGCAATGTTTGTTTCCCTCCTTTTGTTCTTCTTAAATCTTTTTCTCTTATTTTTTTAATTTATGTTACTTTTACCTTATTTATTTTCTTGTATTCTTAGATATTTTTTAATCTCACATTTCTCTTTTCATCTTTCATTCTTTCCTTTTCTTTTCTTTGTATTTTAGGGAAGGGTCTACAGGGTGTTCAGGGTCTCACTACTAGATCGGACTTGTAGTGATCAGCCCATTTACAGCCTCCCAAGAGTGGGGATTACAGGCAGGCGCCAGCATGCCCAGTCTCAACTGCCAGTGCACCCTGGGGGCGGGGCTGGCATGGCAGGCCTGGGGATTGAGCCTGGAACCCCTGGCCCCTGTGCCTGCTTGCAGGCACTTTAATCCGCTGAGCTCTTTGGGCAGCCTTCATTTTCATTTTTCAAGTTTTACTTCTTTCATGTTTCTATTCTCCTATGTCCTCAATTTTTATTATTATTCCTATAAAGCTTTGTTAATTTTTAGCTATTCAGCTTATTCCACTATTACTGATTTCTTTTCTATTGTTAATGGGGGTATAGCAGTTATTTTTAGTGGTGGCATACCTGGTTTGTCTTTGTATCTATATCATTATTGCAAATCTGTTTTCTACTCTTAAAGGTGGTATATCTGCAGCTTTTATTGGCTCTTACAGTATGTTAATATCTGGCTTGTCTTGACTACTATAACTACTGATTTCTACAGTTAACGTTGGCATGGATTTTACCTGGTTTGTCTTTCTGTTATCAATATCACTGGGGCTCGTTTTCTCCTCTGTGAGTGGAGCTGAGGAACAAGCCTTGGGAAAAAGGCTAGATACCAAGAGGACACCCAGCTCCTACACAGCACAGGCTGTCAGTGTGAAAATGTGACCAAGCCAGGCCACACACATCACAGAAGCAGAAGAGATCTTTAACACCATGACAGCTTATGCAGCCTCGCTGGTCCTCGTGCTGCAGCATAAAAGCAATAAAACATGAGAAAGCACGGTGACTGGAAGCCCCCACCTCCTCAGCCCCACAGCACCTGGCCTCACTGCACGGAAGCAGGGCAAGATGCAGGCAGAGCCCAAAGCTTAAGGATCCAAACGTTGGAAGAGACCAAAGAGCCAACATATAAGCAAACTCATTAGATGTTTAGCAAACCTAAAGAGGATTTCTAAAAAACAACAGATACATGATTTAATTAGTAGAATGTTCCCTGAGCATAAGGAAGAAAATGACAATACTGATTTGAGTTAAGCAACATAACACAAGATGTGACTAAACATTTTGGTGAAGCACTAGAAATTATGAAGGAAAATAAAAACCACATGGAAGTGCAGGATTAGACCACCTGAGTGAAAGGCCTAGACAGCAGTGGTGACGGTGAGGGTGGCCCTGGAACCTGAAGGCAGCTCCACAGTGGGTCACCTACAGTGCAGCCCTGAAGCAAGACACCATCAGCACAAGACCCCCAGCTGCTGGAAGCTCAGACAGCAAAACAGAACTGCAGAGCAAAGGAAAATTAAAAGATGACACAAGAGGTATAAAAAGCGTGTATTTAAAAAAAAAAAAAAAGTGTTTAGGAGCCCAGGATAATACAGCTCAGTGGCAAAGTACCTACCTGGCAAGCACAAGGTCCTGAGCTTGATTCCCAGTACCCCTCCCCTAAAAAAATGTTTAAGTGTATTCACTGAAATCATAGCAGAAGATTCTCCAAATCTAGGGAAAAAATCCAATGTTGTAGTATCTCAAAATCGCCATGACCAGAAAAGAGCCTCTCTATAACACAGTCAAAATGCTAGGAACTCAAAGCAGAGAATACTAAAATTTGCTGGAGAAAAACAGGCAGTCATCTATAAAGGCCAGCCTATATGGATACAACAGTGGGCTCCTCAGCAGAAATTCTTAACAAGGGCAAGAGAGCCTGAAAAGACAAGTTTTCCAGATCTAACAGAAAACAATGGTCAACCCAGACTTTTACAGCTTCCAAAATTAGCCTTCAACACTGTCAATGAGGTAAAGACTTTACATGATGAAGAAATCTTAAAGAAATATATGATCATTAAGCCAGCATTGCAGAATATGCTTAAAGGAATATTAGACAAACATAGGGAAAGTATTCGTACCAAAGAGCCCAAAAGAAAATGTACACCTAACAGGAAGTGTAAGCAAAAGAAAAAATAAAAGAATCAGAACTGGAAAAATGATGCAGTGACATGATTCAGTAAATGTCTTACAGTAACTCTCAATGTCAGCTGTCTTCACTCTCCAGCCAAAAGACAGGCTGGCAGACTAGGTCAAAAAACAAAATTCATCTGTATGCTGGCTGCAAAAGACATACCTGTTATCATCAGAGGATGAAGAGAAAAATTTAACATGGGACACCTCGTTTATAGGCTTATTTTATAGTAGTCCCTCAAAGAGTCAAACATAAAAGGATGTGGGAGATCTGTCCATGCACGAGAGACCCAGAGAATCCATCCAGGGGCCTGAATCCCACAGCAATGTCCTGCAGAGTCCAGATTAAGATACAGAACCCATGGCAATGTCCTCCACGAGTCCAGGTGGACACCTAGAGCCCACGATCATGTCCCACGCGAGTCTACATCAAGGATCTGACTCTAGCAAGGCCCAAAAGTCAGTGGCAGAAGCTAGAAAGTTGATGTCATAGGACGAAGTATCTGTGCCAGCAGGCTGAGGAATCTGCACTGGAGCCAGGAGGCAATGCTCAAGGTAAATGCCAGAGCTTCCCCACAGAGAGCCACAGCCATCCACGGTGACGAGGTCAGGAGCTCTCCAAGGATGAGAACAGCCGAGTTCACACCCACAACGCCAGTGTGGCAAGCTCCTGCAGGGGAATCCACAGCACCGACGACCCTTCTAGCTCTCCTTGCATGCTGCTGGCAACAGCCCTCAGGTGGGCCCTCCACAGCCAGCACCGCGCTGACTGGGCTCAGCTGGGCGGTCCAAGTTGACTCTTAATTCACCACAACACCTCAACCACAAAGGAGTACGAGCTCAAACACAAAAAGACACAAAATGCATGTCTCCTGAGTCTCTCTACATGGAGGTTAAATATTGCATGGTTTCTCTTACGTGAAAAAACCATCAATTCCCAGGCGTGCCATGCCAGCCCCACCCCAGGCTGCACTGAGACAGCAACTGAGACTGGGTGTGGTGGTGCTCACCTGTACTCCCAGCTCTTGGGAGGCTGTAAACAGGTGGTTCACTACTAGTCTGATCTAGTAGTGAGACCCTGAACACCCTGTAAACCAGTGGTTCTCAACCTTTCTAATGTTGTGGAACCACAATATAGTTCTTCATGTTGCGGTGACCCCAAACCAAAAAATAATTTTGGTGGCTCCTTCAAAACTGTAATTTTGCTACAGTTATGATTTGGAATGGCTTTAGGTGACCCCTGTGTCAATCCCCACCAGGGATGGGACCCACAGGTTGAGAACTGCTGCTGTAGACCCTTCCCTAAAATACAAAAAAAGAAAAAAAACAAATTATAAATAATTTAAAGAGCAAAGTAAGCCTGGTGTGGTGGCACACGCCTATAATTCCAGCACTTGGGAGGCTGAGGCAGGAGGATCAATGCAAGTTCAAGACCAGCCTAGGCTACAAAAGTGAGCTCAAGGCCAATCTGAACTGTATAGTGAGACCCTGTCTCAAAAAGACAAAAAAAAAAAAAAAAGAGCAAAGTAAAAGAAAGATGACCAAAAACAAGGAGACAGAGTCTATGGAGATGGGAAGGGAGGTGGGGGCTGTAGAGATGGGAAGGAGTGGACGGAAGAGAGGGGAAACCTGAAGTCAAGATGCAGTGTGTGTCAACTGCCCACGACGAGTATGTTCACTATGTATCACAAACATAGAGTAATGAAAGCTGACAACAAGAGAATGGGATGAGAATATCCAAGAAAATAAAATGAGAAGAAGTATTTGAAAAACCTTGTTCAGAGTGACACAAACAGTAAGAGAAGGAGCCAAAATTCAAGCCCAGGTCTTCAAGTTCTAAACCAACCACATCAAAACTCAAAGGAACTCAGAGTCAACGCACACCACCTGAAGTGAGCACCCCGTAAGCCACACTGTACACTCCAGCTTCAACCTGGGCAAAGCAGGGGTTATGTGAGGATAGCGGTCAGCGCTGCACAGACACTGATTCTGAGGCCAGAGGCACAGGGGCAGCCCCAGGCTGCTGTGCAGTCTCCAACACAGGCCCAGAGTGCACTGGCTCTGGCCAGTGAGTAGCTGCCGCTTCGCTGGAGGGCTTTTAGATCTGAACTTATTTAAACTGAAAATGTTTAATAAATTTAAACTTAACATTAAACTTAACAGTATTCAAAAGGAGGCATCACACTAGCTTTTTGTAAAATCCCACATTTTTAAAAATCTCCACTGACAAAACATCTCGGGGTTTATTTGATGTTGGTGCTGGGTTTGAGCCCAGACTATCTCACATACGAGCACATGCTCAACCACAGAGCAACACTTCTGGTCTGTGCGATGAAAAACGGCTATGGAAATACATAAGCTATTATCTCGTGGTCAGTAGCCAAAGCTGAAAGAAAGGTTTTATAAAAGCTTCTTAGACCTTGCACATTAGAATTTTAATGAAAATCAATGATTTGGTTAGGTGAGAAGCGTGTCACCACAGACAGACCTAACCCTGTAGCAGCATCAACACACACAGGGTCAGTAAGCCACCAAGCAGGCTAGCAGGATTCTAACGGGAAGGTTAGGTCCCGAGGCCTGGGCTCCTCTCTGCTGTACTGTTTTGCCTTCAGCACCCAGCACAAATTAAAACTTCATTGATTACGAGGTAAGTGAGTGACCGATCGCTTCACCACCTCAGTTTCCAAGCATGCTCAGGATGGCACTCAGTGGCCTACAGGTCTACCCCATCTTACTTCTCTGCCTTCCAAGGCATACACCCGACACCACAGGCCAGGCCTAGAGCACACTCTGCACCTTCTATCAGGTGCTCTCTCCTGGGTGTCCATCTATACCTCTGTGTGGCTCCAAACCCCAACAAGCCTGAGCTACTGGGCCCTGAAGCTGGCTCTAGCTTTTTTTTTTTTTTTTTTTTTTTGAGGGGGGATGTTTCTCTTGTTTGAACCACAACAGTTATATCAGCAACTATAGGCAGAGATAAGAACTATAGCTGGCTAGAAACTTTACCCAGCACCAAACAAAGTTCTGGTACACACCACAGGCAAGCAGCATACACTGTTAATTGGTTAAATGCCTCCATTACCCAAGTCAGCCCTATTAGGGACAGGGATGCAGCTCAGCAGCACAGCTCCTGCCTGGCAAGTGTGAGCTCCTGAGTTCTATTCTCAATAACGCCCCCCAAAAAATCAGCCTTATCACCCCTGAAATAATCTCTTTTCATCTGCCACTATCAAACCTTAATTCTTTAATAGAGCCATTAGAAAAGCAATTCATGTTAGCATAGTCAAAGGTTAGCATATAAAGGTCCCACACAACTAACACATACGCATATCTTGCGAAAGGAAGAAAAGACTCGAGGACAATTTTGACAGTAAGCATGTGCTCATAACCTTGTAAGTATCCAAATCCAAAAGATCTTCCAGAGCTACCATACTGGCTTTCGGGGCTCTCCACAAACAGAGACACCATCTTTAGGGACAGGTCTCCAGCACTAACACTAGAAGAGAAGGACAAAAACCAGATCGAAGTAAAATGCGGAGTTCATAAATGCGTGGACTGTGACTGCTGTGTCCATCACCTCTGAAAGACAGCCTCTGAGAGGCACAGTCAGACTTCGAGAAATGGAGGAGTCCAGTACCTCGCCACACCCTCGCTGCTGGAGGCTGGCTTGGCATGGGGCTGGCCAGCCAAACCATGCACTAGAGAAGTGTCTGCATCGAAACTTTGCATTTATGAAAGCAGCCAGAAGGGAGAGAAGAAAGACAAAGGGAAAAGACCCAATATTCACACACAACCTGCATAATCTTTTCACTGGGATGAACCTTCCAAAAACTGTACTTGCGAGACAGCTACATCTATGAGTTCTGAGTCTGCAAGACCTGAAGACCGCCAACCACACGGCTCCCTCCAGCCAGGCAGGGATCACAGCTGGATACCCCACGCCCCCGGCTCCTGAGTGTGCCCTGAGTCACTGCTCAGCACAACCTACAAAGCCAGCACCCAGCTCCTTCGGAGTATACATTTTCATCAGCACTGACTGAAAACCACAGCCACTGCACTGAGCCACTACTCCTGCTGCAACCACCCCCAAACTGAGAATATTAACCTAACCCACTTTTAAAACGGGGCTCAGGCATCTTTTCAACTGAACATCGTTTTTAACAATGTTTGTTAAACAAAGCAAATCACATGTCCTATGCTGGTAATCATGCAAGAGTTAAAGATTATATTAAAAGACAGAATATAGGAACACTGCTCTCCAGTTATGTTCTATTCTGGATGTCCTAAAAGGTACTGCTAAATGAGGAAGAAAAGGGAAAAAAAAAAAAAACTAGAGCCATCATTTTCAATACCAAATAATTTCTTCACTTAAAGTGAATTAAAACACAAAGAAAACCCTGGGAAATGTTTTTATATAAAATAAAACTATTCTTAAATCCAAGATGTCACTAGAAACATATTAAAAACAAACCTCATAAATTAAGGTTATCATCTTTTTAAAGTTTAAAGAAGATGAGTATGCACACATTTATAATCACAGATACTCAGGAGGATAAGGGAAGAGGATCACAAATTCAAGGCTGTGCTGAACAAACCAGTGAGAAATTGTCCCCAAATAAAAAAGGATGGGGATGTGGTTGAACAACAGAGCACTTCTCTCACAGTGCACTGTGCGCTTCTTCTTTTTCCTTGAATCTTTCAAAACAGTGTCTGGTCCGTGCAGAATATGGTACTGGCAATTGAAGTGGGGACCTTATACTTGCCAGGCAGGCACTTAGGCTACCAAGCTATCTGGTCAGCACGGCAGAACACTTCTCTAGCATGCTTGAGATCTAGTGGATTCCATTCCCACTATTGAAAAAACAACAACAAAAAAAAAAAAAAAAAAAAAAAAAAAAAAAAAAAAAAAAAAAAAAAAAAAAAAAAAAAAAAAAAAAAACGTAAGCTAGCTAAGTCCTCGCAACTTCTGCAAAATTCCAACCCAAGTAATTCTTGGCATGCTCCTAGTAATCTTAGCTTTAAAGTCATCGATCTGAGAGCACTTGCTCCTGCCTGAACTCTACCCCACGGCATCCCACACACAGCAGCAGCAGCCCTGGGACCTCGCTACCTCACAAGGTACAAGGAAACAGCCCTTCATGTCCCACCAAGAGGTCTGCCCTGAGGTTGTCCTTTGCCTTACTCGAGAAGGCAATGAATCCAAAGTTTGGGAAGGGCAGTTTTCCAAAGTTCTGGAAGTCATCTGAACTTCTTCTAACCACTATTTATTTCCAGGACTCCCCAGGAAAGAGCTCTGCCAATTACAAGGACAGGCACACCACACTACAATAGATCAAGTCTCCATCAGTCTCCACCCCATGATCCACTGCAAAACACTCCAGGAAACCTAAACAAAAGTGTGGACTTTTGGCAACATGATTTGTGGCTGGAGAGCATCTAAAAATGCATGGTTTAAATCATGTACATATGGCAGAGCCAAGATTCCAGTAAGAGAAATGTTCCAAGGTGTAAAAACCGAAAGAAAGGGAGTACTGAAGCTGCGTGGCCCAGGCTCCTGAGCAGTCCTGACAGGAAGCAGGAGGGAGAGTTTGAAAATGGGAAGGGCAGGGGAAGCCCCCCAAGGGAGAGTCCACATAGGTGTCAGGGCAGAGTAGGAAATGCCTCCTACAATGTCCAGGGGCTCAGTAAGAAACCTAGGAACCGCAGCTGCCAAGAATGGAGAAGCAGGGGCCCATGAGATGGCTCAGCAGTCTAAAGCTCCTGCTTAGGCAAGCTTAGGCTACTGCACAGACCACAGTTTGATCCCCAGCACCACATGCTGTGCCAGCCCCACCCCCAGGGCAGGCTGCGCTGGCGATAATAAAAAAATAAAAAATAAATAAGAATGGAGGAGCAGGCAAGGGCTGCGTACACTTCAAAATTCTAAGCACTGTATTATTTCTGGGATTAGAAGGTCAAGGCTCAAAAACTATAACAGTTTAGGTTAGAAGGAGGTGATTTTATCGACCAAGCCAAAGGCAGTATTTATATTTAAGTATGTAGTGTAGCATTTGTTGAGTAAACACTAAAAAAGAAGTGAAAGGAAATAAAATTTCCAACACAGGTGAAGGGAAGAAAATAAAATTAAAGCAGGGGGAGGACATTGGGTGGTGAGTAGCACCCAGGCCGTGGGGCCACACTAGAACCCAACTGAAAGCCAAGGTTTGCATTACGGACAAGACATTTCATTTAAAGTCTCACCTTGTCACCTTTAGAAACAGATAACAACAAAGCTTTCAGCATGCACACTTCATCAGGACTCCAAACTGAGTTCCCCAGCAGGGCTGTCCTTCAGTAGCTGGGTCAGACGAGTCACAGTCAAGCACGCCGGCGTCAGCCCACGCCTCCCTATGAGTGACTTCACGGCTTCTTATGCACAGACCCTCAAGTGTACTTGTTCCAAAAGTAAGCTTAAGTACATTTAGGTTCTCAAACTAAATTCGGTGTAAGGCAAATGCCACTCACATAACATAACAGAATGTAAAGATTAAAAGTGCGGATGAGATCAAGGAAGGCAGGGGCTGACTTAGCTCTCTAAAGCTCCCCTTTCAGAAGGAAGAGATTCATTACTGCTCAGGTCACCTAAAAGATGAGTAACTCACCCATGTTCATGAAAACCTGTCAAAATTAGGAATGAGCATGGCATTACAAATACGAGATAACAAATGACATTGTTCTACGAAGGCTATCCTGAGGGTTAAAAGTGTGCTCTAGGAGTAACATGTTCAAGTGCTTCCAGCAGCATCACCGTAAAGGTCGGCGATACAGAAAAATATAAACCATGAAAAGCGTCTAATTCACCGTCCCTACGTGACTGACCTTGCTTTTCATTCTCAGTTCCATTCAGGCTGATGCATACTCTCTTCTACACAGGATGCTTCCAAATTCCACCACCTGTACAGAGTGCAAATGTCTGGAATTTGAGCCAGGCATGTTCGTGTTTCTAAGGCAAACTGAACAGCACATCTATTTATTTTTATTGATTTTTAATTTTGAGGGACCAGGGTTTAAACTTACGACCTTGCACTTACAAGGCAGACACTTGTGCCATGAAGCTATCTCCCCAGCCCCTGAAATGCACATCTAAACAAGTATATTCTCCCAGTCCTGCTCTATTGATTGGTACAATGACCTCCAACTTAAAAGCACAAGCACTTATCAAAATGACATGATATTCTCATCTGAAATAAAAATGCTGAATGCTAAAAAACGTTCTTAAAAAACCAACTGGCAACCACTTAACGCAAAAAGTTTTCTTACAATAGAAACGGAAAATTCTGAATGCATGCACAGATACTAATAGAAAATGACATGGAGAGATTTTATAAATGGAAAATGTAACCAACATTGTGTTATGTATAAAACAGAAGGCACCAGCTTATTGAACAGCAGAGTAGTCAAGGCTACATTCTGCAGTTGGTGGCCCTGAGTCGAACTCCAGCTCCAGTGACTGCTGTGCGACTAGGGCAAGCAGTTAGCCCCCCCAGCCTCAGTTTCCACATCTGCAAAACCGGCCTGCTGGTCTATGACAGTACTGTAGTGAGAGTGAAGTCAGCATGACTGACATAAGCACTTAGCATGGTGACTAACACACAGTAAGCACTGCACCATTCTTCAAAGTTAAAAGTAACTTTAAAGCTGACAAATGAAAGCTGCATACAGTAACAGTACACAACTCGGTGTTTTCATTCACACATATGCTATGGATTGGTTGAACAGTTTAACGTTGACATTTGACCTTAACAGCCTTAAATCTAAGCAATCTCAGGGAATGTGGCACCTTTGTATGAAAACTAAGAATTGAGACTAAAAAGGAAAAAGTCCCAAGAATGCCTGGATTCTTCTGCCAGCCCCACCCAGGTCGAAAGTATTTGGGACTCAGCTGAGAACTGGAGTGGTGGCACGGTGCCTCCTAGACCGACTTCCGAGGCAGGACCCTGAGGACCACCATCCGGACGGGGCTCACATTTCCATCCAGGCCCGACGACAACAAGGCTGTCTACTCACACTTGCTTCTACAGCAGATGGGAACGAATCCATCATTGCTCTCTACTGTCCTCCGTCAGCGGGCAGTCAGTCGGCTGTGGCCGCACAGCATGCACAGAGAAGAGTCGAGACTGCGGTCGCAGCTTGGCTTCTACCCGGCAGCATGCTGCAATATGAGCCACCCAGCCTCACATTCCAAAAGGAACCCATGCCCCCGTGAGCAGCAGCCCTGCTCTGCCACGCGGCACCTGGCTGCGGTTGGCATCCATGCAGCCACTCTTCCTAAGCACACACCACTTCAACTCCATCAACTACACAGCACCCTTGAATAACCTTGAGCAGTAATAAAGTGACTGCATTAACAGAAGTTCCAAGTGGAACACAGGAAATAAAACAAGTGAAAAGCACATCTCTGGAAGTGCACACATACACACACACACAAAATAGAATCGACCTAATGCAAATAGTCTCAAAACTATGAAAACTGAGCAGCAAGGGCCGGCACCTGCAAGCAGGCACAGAGGCTGGGGGTTCCACCCTGGGCCTGCCGGGCTGGCCCTGCCGCCAGAGACTGGGAGTGGAGGCAGATGACTACAACCCCAGCTCTTGGGAGGCAGATCACTATGAGTCTGATCTAGTAGGGGGCGCTACACACCCTGTAGACTCTTCCCTAAAAATACAGATAAATAAATAAATAAGTAAATAAATAAAGCAGAGCAGTCTATTGAACGTCAAGTACACTGCCTGAAATAGTCAATGATGAATAGATGTGAGCTAGTACCACAGAAACATTTCATTAAACACTGCATTCGCTGGCGACTTTTATTCCTTAGTAGAGAAAATTCATCATGTCAGTAAGATATACTACTGCTAAAAACAGCAAAATCATGAGTTTCACAGAAAAAATGTGCATGGACCATATACAAGTTAGGGTCATTTATGTCATAGTACAATAAAACACAGTAACCTGGTAGGTAATACTTCTCAAGGCAAGCACTTAAACAAATATTCATATACACACATAACCATATGCGTAAGGAGATTATTAAGGAACTGGACACAGAAAACAACCCAGAAGAAGCTACACCTATTCTTCACATGGAAACAGGGCGGTCTGCTATTATTATTTGTCCTCTTCTCAAGACCTAAGAGACAAAAAACCTCTTCCCTTCACTCCCGGGAGTCCAACAGAAGGCCTGAAATAACAAGTCAACAAGTAGGGCCCGGCGGAATGGCTCAGTGGTCTAAAGCGCCTGCTTGGGAAAGCTTGGGCGGCCTTAGGGACCGCGGTTCGATCCCCGGCACCACATGCTGCGCCAGCCCTGCCCTTGGGGTGAGCTGAGCCTGCCAGAAAAATGAGTGAATAAACAAACAAAGGTTCTGAAACAAGAAATAACATAAAATAAAATAAAATAAATAAAAAATAAAAATAAAAATCTCAAAAAAAAAAAACAAGTCAACAAGTAATCAAAACACATCAAACACCTAGCTAATTGTTTAAATTGCCAGTTTTTGCTTTTTAGTTTTACATGCTTCACTTCAAAATATATACAATTTATATTTATCAGTCATTCCACTCTGTCTTTTTTTTTTTAAAGAATTTTTTATTTTATTTTATTTTTCTTGTTTCAGAACTTTTGTTTGTTTATTTATTTTTATGGCCGGCTCAGCCTGCCCTGAGGGCAGGGCTGGCGCAGCATGTGGTGCCCAGGATAGAACCGCGGTCCCTGTAGCCGCCTAAGCTTTCCTAAGCAGGCGCTTTAGACCACTGAGCCATTCTGCCGGGCCCCTCCACTCTGTCTTAACCTAGTCAAACCACTTCATTCTTGGAGATTTCATGAGATGCTATTAATCACTTACCTTTCCAATTATTTAAATAAAGAATGACAAAAAATGGTACGTTTTTTGTTAATTTTTATGAGGTAATGGGAAATATAAAAACAAGTCTGTCAAATTTTTTCAACATAAGAATCAAGTGGTTGGGGCCAGAGAGATAGCTCCGCAGTCTAAGCATCTGCCTGGCAAGCACTAGGACGTTCGATCCCCAGTACTGCATGCCATGCCGGCCCTGCGCTGAGCCAGCCACCACAGCCAGACATGTTGGCACACACCTATAACCCCAGTGCTGGGAGACTGAGACAAGAGGATCGCTATGAGTCTGAGTTGCATAGTGAGACCCATACCAAATAAATGAATAAATGATTTTCAAAATTTTAAATTAAAAAAGAAATCCACTGGTTGAAATGGCACCTGCCTAAGCAATGGACAGTCAGGACATCAACAAACATGCTGCCAGAGTGACACCCAAGCTGCACTGTTAAGCGGTTAAGAGGCAAAAGGAGAGAAATGGGAGATACCAGCACATGGGGCCCAGGGGAGAGGAGAGAGCATTTTCCCAAGAGGAAGTAACTAGGCAGAAGAAAGCGGGGAGCTGCAAGGCGTGCATACCAAGGACCACAGACCAATGCCAGGCCGAGCTCCACACCCTTGTTTCCTAGAGGCAGCAACTGCCAGCACAGCTCACTGAAAATCCAGGGTTGCTATAATTCACCAAAACATAGCAACTGCGAGACAGTGAAATACAAATCCTTATCATTTGAAACACGGAAGTCTATAAATTCAAAGTTGTTACACCTTCTGAGCAAACTATGCTAAATCACCTTAAAAACTCACTATTGCTCAAATTCAGCATTTAGCCAGATGTGACGTGCCTGCAAGACTGAGGCAAATTCAAGTCCAGCCTGGCAAATTTTGAGAACCCTATCTCAGAATAAAAAATAAAGGAGAACTCAGGACATTAACCTTTCTAGGCTCAATTACCAGTGCCAGAAAAAAAAAATTAGATCAAGTATGTTTAATTTCATTTTTTAAATGCAGGTAAGAATTATTTTATATGCAGGTAAGATTTTTTAAAAGGCACTCAAATTTATTCCTTTACTCCCAAAGTCTTCTTCCAATGTTACTAAATTCCTGTTTATAAGTGCAAGACATACAAGAATTTCTCAAATTAAAAGCTAGCATAGGTAGCGCACACCTGTAATCCCAGCACTTGGGAGGCTGAGGCAGGAAGAGCAGTGCGAGTTCAAGACCAGCCTGAGCTACAAAAGTGAGCTCAAGGCCAACCTGAACTGCATAGCAAGACCCTGCCTCAAAAAGACAAAAAAAAAAAAAAAAAAAAAAGCTAGCACAGGGGGCTGGGGAGATAGCTCTGAGGCCTAAGTGCCTGCCTGGCAAGTACAAGGTCATGAGTTTGAACCCCAGTCCTTAAAAAAAAAAAAGCTAGCACACAGAATTATGCAGGGAATCAGTTTCCAGCCCTTCCAGGTGCCAACAAGATTCCTTTCCACAGATCTTCAAGGGCAGCAAGGCTCCTCAGACTGTTACTTGGCCGCACTGTCCCAACCACTTTCCTCGTCCAGGGTTACCAGACCCAACCCCTACAGTGTAAGAGTAGAGAGGTTTACTTAGCTCCTGGTGCAAAGAGTTTCAGCCCAGAGTCCAAGATGGCATGGCCAGGGGACAGCTGTTCATGGCATGGTTGCTGGACAGGAAATGGAGAGCAAAGGCAGGAGCCCGGGAAGGAGCTGAGTGCTTCCAGGTCACTGCTAACTTCTACAGCAAGTCAGCTATGCATCCCCACAACCCAGTCAATTGCCTCCCAACAGCCTCCAGTGAGCATGAGGAATACACCACCACACTCTGCCCTGGCCACACAGGCATCCCTTCTGCTGAACAGACCAACTCAAAAGTCTCCTCTAAGTGGTAAAGCAGGGACTCTTAGTTAAGTGCCTCTGTAAAAAAAAAAATCACAAAGGAAGTTAAACACCAGTGACAAAGAACACAGCACAGGAGAAATACTGCTACTCCAAAGTAGGGGAACAGGATGATAAATACAACTTGGGCCAACATGCAGCTGAAACTCAGCAGGGCAAACACTGAACCCATAGCTCTGTGGGCAAGAGGAGCGAGACAGGAGCTCTCCGGTGGCTTCACCCTCCCTCCTTCCCTCCTTCCCTCCTTCCCTCCTTCCCTTGCCAGCTGGCTGTGCTCCCTCTCTGTGGCTCTCCTCTGTGTTCCACATTCCAGGCTTCCCAAACCTCCTAGGGTTCCCAGTTCAGCTTTACCCCCACCAACTGCTTTGGTCCGAATCCCTTCTCTCCCCAATTCCTCTCTACGAGGACGGGAACATTACCTCGTGCTCCCGCATGTCTGCAGTGTTTAGCTTTCTTTTTGATATTTACAAGGCTTCAGAGCCAAGACTTCATCAGTCTCAAGAGACTCTAGACTCGGTCTTGTCAGTAGTGCTCAAACCATTAGGACTGGAGACTCTTAGAGGTCGACTAAATGGATTTTGCATCAAGAGGTGCATACAAGTCTTGGGGGGCCAGGGCAGAACATTACAGTTTATGACTAGATGTCCCCACAAAGCCTGGTGAACTCACAGGCAGGGGCTCAGGCTTAGAGCAGACTTGCTGTAGGAGGCAGGTGGGGCTGGATCAGATGGGCAGCGCTGGGGTCGTACGCGGCCCAGCTTCTCCCACCCAGCCGCTCCTTTCACCCTCTGCCTCCCGCTGCCATGACGTGAGCGACTTCCTGTACCATTTCCCTGTGCACATATGCTGCCTTGGACCGGTTTACCATGGCCTGAAATCCCTACCAACAGTGAACCCTGAAGTTGTGGGTGCAGGTATTACATCTCAGCAGCAAGGAGAGCAGCCAAGGAAAGAATGTAGGAAAGATATGAAAGGCAAACCCACAACCTCCCAAGGAATCTGCCTTGAGACTGTAGAACCAATTCCTGCCTGAATTTCCAGCCCCCTGACCTGACCTGACCTACAAGTTTTATACCTGCCAACCCCCACAAATTCCTGAGCCAATTCCTTAAAACAGAAGTCGTTTCAAAAGCACACACACATGGTCCAGCGGGATAGCTCAGCAGTCTAAAGCACCTGCTTAGGAAAGCTTAGGCAACCTCAGGGACCACCGCCAGCCGCATCACCAGGGCAGGCTGAGCCGGCCATAGCATAAAGTTAAAAAAAAAAAAAAAAAAAAAAAAAAAAAAAAAAAAAAAAAAAAAAAAAAAAAAAAAAAAAAGCATACACACACGTGCACATGTATATAGAATATACAATATTGGTTCTGTTTCTCTGGGGAGTCCTGGCTGACAGACTAATACAGTGAAACTGAAACTCGTTATTTTTTTTCCTAAATAAGCATTAACAGGTGCCTGAATCGCATAATCTCTGTAAAATGTTACAGCATTTTAAAATAAATGCCTTGGGGGCCTGGCGGGATGGCTCAGTGGTCTAAAGCGCCTGCTTGGGAAAGCTTGGGCAGCTTCAGGGACCGCGGTTTGATCCCCGGCACCACATGCTTCGCCAGCCCTGCCCTCGGGGTGGGCTGAGCCGGCCATGAAAATGAGTGAATAAACAAACAAAGGTTCTGAAACAAGAAAATAAATAAAAAATTTTAAAAAAAAATAAAAAAATAAAATAAAATAAATGCCTGCCTACTGTTTTTCTAGTTTTACACAATGCCAACAAAGTAGCAATGCCATTATCATTAATTATTAATCACTACCATCAACCCCACAACCAGCCCTGACTCAACTCAAGCCTTAAGGATTGGTGCTATAAACAGAGAAGACAAAGCTAAAGAGAACTGCCAATAAATGAGTATCAAAATTGGCACCAAATATAAATGTCTCTACAAGATGAAATACTGAACTTCTAAAATACAGGAAGGTCAAAGCTTAACAAAAATATATGTAGCAGTCCTGGATTTCAATTTAAAAATTGGTCGCACCAGTATATGGGTCAGGCCAATACAGAGCACCTACAAAAGCTGGGGGAGCCTTGGCTCATCAAACAACACAGAGGGACCCAGCCATGAAGTAAGATTATCCAAAAAGAAGGTGCTTACCTAGTCTGTTTCCTGCTGCTATAGCAGAATACCACAAACTGGGTAATCTATAACATGAGTTTGCATTCCTGAAGAGGACACCCAGCCTCAGACAGGAAGTTCTAAGGTGTCATTCTAAGCTAGCCATAGGACGCGACAAGGGGTGGCACAGGTGCAATGAGCCTGGGTGCAGAAGAAAGGGAAACAGCTGAGCCAGTGCCCCAGCTGCGCACGCAGGTTACTCCTTCTGCGTGCCGCTCTCTGCATATTGCAGAGGGATCTCGGGCCTCCCACACAGCCCAGCTCGCGGCGCTCACCTTCTTCCCGCCATTCTCACAGCCACTCCTTTCCTTATGAATGAATGAACCAGGGTTCATCCCTGGGCCGTGGCCTTTGTTCCAGACAGCCGCCATCGTGGCTGGACTCAGGACCCCCTGGCTCCCCACAACTGCAGGTGTGCCTTGGGGTCTTTACTTTCACCATGGGTACACCGGAAAAGGTAGACTGGAGATAGTTCACTAGAATTCCAATAACTTTTCATGGAATTCCAAATATAAACTTCCTGGGCTGAGATGAGGATGGAGAAGAGCTCTCTATAGTCGGTCTTCCCAAGAGCAAGGTAGGTTGAAGAGCAGAGAGAGAAAGGAGAGGCATGAAGGGATTCCACAGTACAAATATATTTACAAATATCTGACACAGAAGGGCCTGGGAACGAGCTGCAGCTGGGCTGCGTCAGCCGAGGTGAGATGATACCCCAGCTCCACACGGCTTGGCCTTCGGCCCTGCGCAACTCACTTGGCCCCCAGCGGCTGCTTCCCACTCCTGACATAAAGTCACAGCCCAGGGATGAGCCCTGGCTTATTCATTCATAAGGAAAGGAGTGGCTGTGAGAATGGTGGGAAGAAGGTGAGCGCCGCGAGAAACCCACAGCCCTGAAAGCTCAACCAAGACAAGGCTGTGCAGGCTGAGTGAACACCCAAAAACTGTGCCTTAGGTAAAAATGCTAAGGAATAGACAGAATTTTACTGAGTGAAGTTAACGAGACACTCGTTACAGATTAGGTTAGGTATTCTAAAAAGCTATGTTGTTTAACTAGTTTCTATAGTGAGAGAGTAGATATTAAGAGATAGATTCCTTTTTTTTTTTTTTCCTCCTAGTATGGTACTGTGAATGGAACTAGGGGTGCTGTACCACTGAGCTACATCACCAGATCCTTTTTTTTTTTTTTAATTCTGAAACACAGTCCATTAAGTTGCCCAAGCTGGCCTTGAACTTGGGATCCTCCTGCCTACTAGCTGGAAAGAGGTGGACTTCCTCCTAATGACGCAAGTGCAATTTCAAGTAGGTCTAGGTAAGAGTATTTACATACTTGTTTGAGGTATGCAAATGAAAATATAGAAGACAGAAAGCAACAAACAGGCAAAAGCATTATCCTTGCCTGTGAATAGGGTAAGGCTCTGGCAGTCTATGGAGATTCTGGAATCAAAACCCACCTCTTAACCAGGCATGGTAGCACACACCTATAATCCCAGTACTTGGGAGGCTGAGGCAGGAGGATCTGTGCAAATTTGAGACCAG
>PVJA010011353.1:34070-55043 GCA_004027025.1 Myocastor coypus
AAAAAAAAAAAAAAAAAAAAAAAAAAAAAAAAAAAAAAAAAAAAAAAAAAAAAAAAAAAAAAAAAAAAAAAAAAAAAAAAAAAAAAAAAAAAAAAAAAAAAAAAAAAAAAAAAAAAAAAAAAAAAAAAAAAAAAAAAAAAAACCACAAACAAACACACCTCTTGCACTCGTCAACATCAACAACTTATCAGGGAGTACAGAGTAGCTTCCAAAATTTCAACCTCTAGAAATCTGCAAACTGGAGCTACTAAGTGTTTACTAAGGGAACAGAGCACTGTAATCAAAAATGTTCTTGCTCTCCACTGATAAAACGGGGTGAAATGTTAACAAGAGGGGCGTCTGAACAGCTCCTTGCTGCAGTCACATTGGCAGCATTATCCAGCTAGCAGGGAACAGTCCTTCAAGGTGCACGCCATGAGCTGACGCTGATGCTGCCGGAGGGGCCAGTGCTTGAGGAAGTCCAGAGCTGACTTTCCACTACCATTCCCGCCTACCCCCCATTTGAGGTGAGAAACTTCACCCCACAGTGCTCTGTCCTCTCCCCACCAGTGCTGCCATCCCTCTCCCCACCTTCGTCCTCTTGACTGAAAACAGTGCTCAAATGAGCCACTCTTCTCCCTCCTTCCCTTAAACTCTCCACCATCCTGAATCACCACATCAACTCCAAGAGACCCTGCCAGGTCACTCTCAGGAGAAGTAAAAGGGCTTCCCTTCCCTGCCCCGGCAGGCAATGAAGCAGCTGGTATCTATAGCATATTGAAAAACTCTAACCAAATAGCTGAGTGAGGCTGAGCATGCCCATAATCCCAACACTCCAGGGAGAAAGCCCGCGCTCAAGAGTTAGAGGTTACCTGGGTTATGCACTGACACTGTTTTACATCACCACCAAAACAAAGCATTACAACCAATTAAAAGTCTGCCACATTATCAGCCGAGCTGGCGATTCTAAAATGCTGACAGCCACGGAAGGCAGCTCCTTCCATGAACACTCAACACATCACTAGAGCACAGCACTACCACCCAAAGCTTTTCTCCAATCATTATTTTTTTTCTTAGGATCTCAAAATAATAACAACAACAGCAAAGTGGCATGTTTCTACGGCATTTGTAATGGTGAACAACAGTCTACCTATTATTATTTAGATCTAAAATGGCTCCCAAGAGCCCTAGGTGTGCGGGGGTCCTACTACTGCACCCATCTGGGGATTTGGCCACCAACAAGTTCCACGCTGACTGTGCTATTAGGAGCTGCAGCCCGGGCTGGGGAGATAGCTCAATAGAAGTGCTTGCCTGGCAAGCGCAAGGGCCTGAGTTCAATCCCTGGTTCAGCAAAAAAAAAAAAAAAAGGAACTGCAACCTGGTGGGAGGAGGTCGCAGGTGAGACCTGGAGGGTGGGTTCTTGCCCCGGGCTCTTCCTTTCTCTCGGCTCCCTGGCTGCAGAGGGTGAGCAGCTTTTCCTCTGCCATGCCCTTGCCCTTCCTTGGAGACAGCCAACCTGGGCGGAAACCAGGGGAAAGTAATTAGGATACTACCACTTCAATAGGCAAGTTCATGTGGAATTTAACGAGATGCCTCACTCTAAGCAAAGCTGAGGAAAGGCCACTTACAGACACTCAAACTGTAAGTTGGTGTTAAAACTCGGTGTAAAACAAGAATCACCTCAGCAAGAAGTGCAGAACCATGGCCACACAACTAGTAGGAAAACTTGCCAAGTTACACAGACTCAGGCTCAGCAGAACAGACAGGGCCCAGACTTCTGACAGGGCAGGCTTGCGGGGCCACCCCAGGCGCCTTCCACGTCACCCTAGGACAGGCACCTTGGTCACTGTGAGGGAACAGGGTCCAGTCAACAAAGGAAAGGAACAGTATGGAATCCTAAAAGAAGTCTGGACTCTGCCTCCACCAACCTTTGAGTCCAGGCCACACTCTGGACCCCAGCAGGCCAGGGTAAGGCAAGGCCTGGCCCTCTAGTCTCCCTGCCCAGGGCAGGGTCCTCAGCTGCTTCCAATTCTCTTGCTTCTATCAAAGGGCAGGGAATGATTGACTCTACTGAGGACATGCAAGTAACTGAGAATGTACCATACAAGAATGAAATGGCTAAGCAGAGGGCCCTGAAAACCACGGAACTCAGTACATCAAATTGCTTGCTATATTATAAACTGGCAACTAAGAAAAAGACAGCCTGTCAGCGTGTGTGCGGGAGGGCAGGGCTTTGGTAGTTCTGCCTACATTGGAACACACTTCACTGGGCAGAAACAGAGACCGCGTCCACCCACATTAATAACCAGTAGCGTACAGAGCCTCATCAAAAAATGCCGCTCACTTCCACAGAGTAAGACGAGGGATTTACCTAGAGAGAAGCTAAGAAATGTACTCAACAATTAAACCAAGAACAAATGTTCCAGTTTCCAAAACAGTGAGATCAGACTTCACAGGTACGCTCAGACCCACAACTACACTTGCTGCAGAAGACCGGTGCTCAGTGCTTGCTGTGAGCCCTTCAGAGGCTGCGACAACCATGGCAGGCAAGCCACTTCAAGGGTCCATCTCTCAGACAAGGGAAAGGGGCAGTGGGGGGGGGATACTGCTTTTAATCCAAGACTGGAGAGAAATCCAGACTCAGAGGCAAAGAGAGCAGCGTCTACTTATAGAAATCAACAGTCATTTCAAATAACTTTGGAGAGAGTGTTATCTTTTCATTTTCTAACTTGAAAAATTACCCGACTCAGGGACAGCCAGATAGCTCAGCAAACTAAAGTGCCTACTTAGGCAGACAGCAGGGACTAGGGTTTGATCCCAGCACCACAAGCCAAATGACCCCACCCCCGGAGGCAGGCTGCGACATGCCTGTAATTCCAGCTCTTGAGAGGCTGAAAACAGGAGGATCACTATGAGTTCAATTTATGTGTTAGACCCTGTAGATCAGCGGGTCTCAACCTGTGGGTCTCGACCCCAGTGGGGGTCTAACGACCAAAACACAGGGGTCGCCTAAAGCCATTCTGAATCATAACTGTAGCAAAATGACAGTTTTGAGGTAGCCACTAAAACTATTTTTTGGTTTGGGGTCACCACAACATGAGGAACTGTATTGCAGGGTCACAGCATTAGAAAGGTTGAGAACCACCGCTGTAGATCCTTCACTACATACATAAAGTTGACAGAGAGAGAGAGAGAGAGAGAGAGAGAGAGGGAGAGAGAAATTACCTCACTTGCTAACTTAATGCGAAAGCACCACTTACTCTCAGGCACAGTTTAGCCAAACTGTACCCCGAAACCTGAAGACGCTAGAAAGGCGCCTCCGGCACAGCGCAGCTCTCCAGGGTGCATGGAAGGTGCTGGCCAACAGGACATCATGCACCCGCACACATGAAATGCTCTAACTCAGCCGACTGGTTCAAGTCAGATCTGTAAGTTACTGCACCATATGCGGTAACTTTTTCAAATAAAAAGGTTTAACCCCTGAAATCTGAAACAACCCCAACAACCCTCAGACGTCCCCCCCCCCAACACACACACCCACACACCGCTGACCGTCGTCGCGGCTTTCCCTAGCCACCTTGCCCATTTCGAGGAAAACGTGGAGTGCGCCTAACACTCGAACTGTGCTAGCAGCGCTGCGGACAGGAGAGCGCAGGGCCGCGAGGAGGGAGGCTGGGCGCCCTCGGGGCGAGTCCGGGCGCCGACAGTCACAGGAAAAGAGCGGGTCCGGCAGAAGAGGCTGCCCGCGAAGCGCAACGGCTCTCCTGCACGCACACAGGAGAACACGCACCGCGAAGCGCCCGCAAGGCGCCCGCCACGTCCCCAGGTCCCGACGTCGCCCGGCTGCGACCACAGCTGACTTCTCCCTGCCTGCGCCACCTGTGCCACCTCGCGGCGCCCGGGCCGGACGCTCGCCGGCGCCGGTCCACTGCGGCCCCGGCCCGGTCGGCGCAGCCCCCGAACCCCCGCCCGGCCTGGCCCGGGCCCGCAGGGACCCTGTCCCCTCAGGTGCCCGGCCCTCCTGCACCACGGTCCCCGCCCACCGCATGGCGCCGCCCGGCCCTTACCTGCCGCGCTGTCCCAGCCGGACGACAGCGCTGAGCAGCCCGCAAGCAGAAGCCCGGGAACCGCGAGAGCTCCGTCCGCGCCCCCGGGTCCGGCCCGAGCGCGCTTCCGCCAGGAGGCACCGCCGCCGGAAGTCCCGCCCCGCGCCGTCAGTCAGCGCGGCCGGCACGCGACGGCGAGGAGCCGCTGGGCAGCGGCCGGGGCCCGGGCGGGAGGGTCCCACTGCGACGCAGGCACGGCCCGCGAGGAGGGAGGCAGGCGCACGCGGTGGCCGGGCGCTGGCAGCGAGCTGCCCGGTGGGAAGGACAAGGAGACACGGGCCGGGTTGGAGGAACGTGGGCTTCGGCTCCACGCACGGAGCCAGCGAGTCCCGGGCGCACCGGTGCGTCGCCCCCTCCTCCAGGAAGCGGGGCCGGCCCTCTTGCAGGCCCCCGGGCCATGCACCCGGCCAGCAGGGACCACGGGCGCGGGGAGCCAGAGTGAGCCCGGGCAGCAGCTGCAGCCGCGAGGGCGCGGCACCCCGTGCTGTTCTGGCTTGCACCCGTGCTCAGTAAATAGCTTTTGCGTGCCAAGCACCCGTGCGCTTTCAGAAAGGAATACTGTGACTTTACTCGCCCCTTCGCCAGCAGCAGGGTCTGTTCCGAGGAAAGGAAAGGCGACTGAGCCCCACGCTGGGAGGTGCCTACACTGGGCGGAGCAGAGGCCGCTGTCCGTTTGCGGCGGAGAGATAAGGGTGGAGGGGAGAGAGGGTGCGGGTGTGGGTGATGAATGTGCTGCAGGTATGTATGCGTTCACATGTATGGCACTCAGGGGCCCAGAGGGAGTGGCATAGATACTCAAAGGTTTCCCCACATCACATTAGAAGCTCGAAATTTTTGGTTTTCAAACGATCCCTGTGTACCCCAGGCTGGCCTCCTACTCACTCCTGCACAGCTACCCAAATGCTGAGATTACAGGTGTGCACAACCATGCCTGGCCAAAAAAAAAAAAAAAAAGAAAAAATCTTTATAGGAAAAACTCAAGGGGTCAACTTGCGATGCTTCAACGGGTGGTCCTGGCAAACCTTAGGCAGGTGGTCACTCTACGTTGTCTCAGAACCCCTAACAGATTAGCCCAGTACAGAGCGCACTCTAAGCCCTGCTCAACTTATCTCAGGAAGTTTAGAAATGGCTCAGAAGAGCACAGAGAGGACACGGCCACTAGAGTGAGTCACACAGCAGTGCCCTACATAGGCCTCGCTCGCCTTTGCCAAAGGCCCAGGATTTGCCTCGCAGAAGCTATCCCTATAGATTTAAGATTTCTGCTAAAAAATGATCTCAAGGAGCATAGGCAGCCACGCTCTTGCATCAGCTGCTCCCAGAACCCTGCTGAGCACACTAATCCAAATGGACCTGCCTCATTCCCATGGCAGACCCAGCCAGGCTGGACAGTCGATTCAGACAGGCCCAGGACTTAGCACTGCAGGGCTTTGTGGGCTGCAGAGTAGGCAGGTGAGCTTGTGAGAGACCAGAAGTAAAAACATAGAAAGATGAAAACTAAGACCATCACCCCTCACAAAACTCTTCCCCACTTTTCTCTCATCCCTGTCTTAGTTACTCTTCTCTCACTGCTGGGACAAATACCCAACACCCAAAATGAAGGAAGGAAAGGTTTATTCAGCTCACAGTTACTGGAGGTTTCAGTCCTTATTCAGTTCATGTTCCGAGGCAGAGAGGCAGATGGCAGAGAGCAGCAGTTCATGGCAGTAGAACAGCAACAGGCCAACAACAACAGAGAGCAACAGAGAAAGTCTGTTTCTCTGTCTCTCTTATGTTCCATTCAGGCCCTCTGCCTCAGGATGTCCACCTCAGACTGCACCCATAGTCCCAGCAGTACTCAGACCCATAATCTCATCCTTGGATCACCCATAATCCCAGTGAATCATGAGTTAAGCTTAAAGTCTAGAAGTCCCCACCCCATGATTGCATGAGGCTTTTGGGGGACAACTAGACAGGAACCACAACACCCTAGTTCCTTCCTGTTTTTTCTCCCATTTTCCCAGACTGCTTTGGACATCTTGCTCCTCGTATCTGCCCAATCCTAGATTTCTGTGACATTTCTATTTAAATTCCGTGAAGCTTCTGTGTCCTCCCCATAAACTTACCCATTTTGCCAAAGGTAGTTTTAATAGTTCTCTGCCCCCTGCAGTCATACACCAAGACACCAGTTCAAGGGATGAAGAACGGCCTGCTCATTTGGTGACATCCCGCAGAGCTCTGGAGGTGACTTCTCTACCCCGTGCAGGAGAAGGATCTGCCCAACTCCAGGGCGCTCTGTCCCTGGTCTGTCCCAGTCACCACAGGGCACAGTGAGTGTACTCGTACAGTCACGTGGGTTGGGGAAATGGTGCAATCGGAGACAAAGCCAGCAGGAGCATGCACAATCCACGGACTTCAGCAGAAGGGTTAATAGCACCTAGCAGGGCACCGTGGGTGTCTTGCAGTCAGACAGCGCATCGGTCCCAGAGAGGGCCCGTTCAAAGCCTCCCCTCTCCCAGTCCTGATCTCAGTTACTGCATCGTCCTGTGGGGCAGACATACGAACCTCTGGGGGCCACTGCGAAACCCACAGCCTCCTCCATCAGGCTTCTCCTTGGCCTTACCCATGTCTGCATAGTCCCATCAGCCCCACAGCAGAGTGGATGAATGTTCAGAAGCGTGTGACTCTGAACCGGGAGTGAAAATTTAAGGAAACATTCCTCTTTCTTTTTTCATTACTCGCCAGTTGGCTCAGGCACATAATGAGTTGGTTAGCAGAGCTATTAAACGTAGCTGTTCATAAGCCTTATTTACACCTCCCAGTTCTCTCCAGTTCATACTTGGGCTCTGCCTATCCTGAGTTAGCCTTTAGTATATGTGCTGCCGAAGCGAGCCCTGAGTTAGCTTTAAACACAACGCTTAACATCAATAACACTGTTTCATCTGCCTCTCTCCTCTTCCTTTTGCACAGACAATAACCTAATAATTGATGGCCAACTTATTAATTCGGAGCTAGTGCGCTCTGATTAATAATTCCCAGCTCCACCTCTGTGTTTTTGGACACAGTAATGCACCATACCAAAGTAAACATTAGGATGCCAGGGAAGAAGAGGGGAGCTGTCTGAGAAATGTCTCAATTTAATGGAAATACTTTAAAACATGGCTTTTTGGTAGTGGAGACTGAAAACAGGGCTTTGTGCGTAGGCAGGTGCTCTTGTGCTGCGCTGTGCCCCAGGCCTTCTCATTTGGAAACAAGGTCTCACGGAGTTGTGCTCGCCAACCTCAAACTTGTAATCCTCCTGCCTCAGCCTCCCACGTAGCCGAGACCACAGGCCTGTACCACCACATCCAACAAAGGTAACGCGACTTTTGATGCTTCAGTCTAATTTTCCTATGGTGACAAAATACCTATGGCACAAAATTTACATTTGTGTTCATCAGCTTTTACTCATTGTGACAAAACACCTGACATAATCTTGAAGGAGGAAAAATCTACTTTGGCTCACGTTTGGGGAGCTTCCTTCTGTCTATGGTCACCTGCTGTGGAAAATCATGGCAGGGGTGCGTGGAGGAGGAAACCCGTTCATCTAGGGAGGCCAAAGAGCAAAGGGACCAAGAGAAAGGGGCCCCATGGCCCTTGAAGGCCACGCCCCCAGTGACCTCACTTCCTCCTTTAGTCCCTGCCTCCTAAAGAGTCCACTGCCACGCAGAGTGCCACCAGTTCCTGCCCTGTTCCCTCAATATTTTGGTTGGATTTTCTAAGTTTGAATAGTTCATAGAATATTTGTAACACTTCTTCAGACCTTGTTCAGTGAACAAATGTGTAAATAAAATAGCGCCTTGTTCAACGCTTTTCTCCCTTGAAGTCAAATGAAACACGATTTCCACGGGGAAGCACTGTATAATAATTGGATATTTCTGCTTCAAACCTCATCGAGATCTAAACTAGTGGAAATTCCATGTGTAAAAGAGGAAAACACACGGAATCATGGCACTCATTTCCTGCAGGTCCGGGTGTGTGTCTTGGAGAACTTACCCAGGTACAACGTCAGCGTCGTGTTTTCCTGCAGAAGCGGTGGCTTCCCCGCACTCCTGAACAGTACGTGGTCTCCCTGAGTTTTCTTCCCAGGAAAATCTAAGCTAAGCCAAGATCCGCCTGCCAGAGAAAGCGTCACCTGCTACGTTCCAACCCAACTAATAAAAACGATCCTTTCTTCTCCTATAAAAATTCCACTCCATGCTTTGGTAATGAGAACAAACCCACAGCATCACTCCTAACTTGGAAATCTCACTAGAAGGCGATTAACGGGGTGACTTTTCATCCCTGACTCTCCATGATAAGAAACATATTTCTGGGCTGGAGTTAGGAGCTGGCGTGCGAGTGCTCCAGGCTTGGTTCCCAGCAGCACACGCGCGAAGCACCAACGAGACCCACGAACTTCCTAAGGAGGGATTAGCCAACGGCCAGGAATGTGAAGCCAAATTTGCTTATGAAAACAACAGCCTTATGCCCTAAAAGAGGATATATTTTCTTTACAAAATTATCTTCATGATGACTTAGAAGTCATTTCCTTTATTTTTGGCATCCTCTTTTTTTTTTTTTCATTTTATTTTTTTTAATTTTATTTTATTTATTTTTTTTCTTGTTTTCAGAACCTTTGTTGTTTATTCACTCATTTTTATGGCTGGCTCAGCCCACCCCAAGGGCAGGGCTGGCGCAGCATGTGGTGCTGGGGATCGAACTGCGGTCTCTGAAGCTGCCCAAGCTTTCCCAAGCAGGCGCTTTAGACCACTGAGCCAACCCGCCGGGCCCCATGGCATCCTCTTTTTAAAAAGTTTCTAAAATCAAGCAGGGAGGTAAGGTTAACCATACTTGCCTTGCGCAGGCAAGCCAGCCTTGGCTGCTGCTGTTTCCTCCTAGTTTTGGCTACAGAAGTAAAGAGGGACCAGGTCTCCCTTGCAAATGCCCACAACCCATAGCGGTCAGGGGAAAAGCAGCCAAACAGATTTTAATTTTGGATTATTTTTAGCACAAGTATTATGGTAGCTGACACACTGTGTCAGCTTGAGGGGTTGGAAGCTTAGCTGGATCCACACAGCAACTCCATGCCCTGGGGCATGGAGGCGCCACCCTAGGAGTGGGGAGGCCAGCCCAAGAGTGACTCAACCCATATAAAGGGGCGAGGAGGGCTCCCGCGCACCCCACCTCTTGGAGGAGTTCTGAACTTTGCAGCACTCTTCCTTGGAGGAGCTCCCATCTTCAGAGCTGGGCCACTTCCTTGGAGAAGCTCCTGTCTTCTTTGCAGTCGGCATGGAAGGAAGGGAGAGAGGCGTGATAGACGCCACAGCTACTGCTCCTGCCCTGCCCTGGAGCCGGCCCAGTGTGGACTGAAACCTCCACTGGCTGTGAGCTAAACAAGCCTCACCTTCCTTCATTCTGGGTCTTGGGTATTTTGTCCCAGCAATAACAGAAAAATAATCAAGACAAATATGGATCAAATATTGCACAGGACACCTTTATATTAAATCATTCACTGTTTATCTCAAAATCAAATTTAGCTAGAAATGTGGCATTTGTATTTGCTAAGCCTGGCAAAGACTTACACATAAAGAAAAGTCTTTAAATATTTCTTTTTTTTTTTTTTTTTGTGGGACCAGGGTTCGAACTCACGACCTTAATCTTGCCCAGCAGGCACTTGTGCCTCGGAGCTATCTCCCCAGCCCCTAAATATTTCTAAAGGCCTGTCGCCTTAAATTCATCTGAGGCAACTCCCCTCAGCCGCCGAAAGCATGAGAAGAACGCTGGCTAGGCAGCCCAGTGCGCAGCCCACTGCGCAGCCGCTCTCCTTCCCACACTCCTGTTAGCATTCTACAATAACGGCAGGAGCAAGACCAGAGCTCTGCGCGGCGCTGTGAATTACAAGGAACAGGCATGAGACAGCCGGGGAAACGGTGCGTTGCTGCTCAGGTGTCCTACAGGACGTGGCCTCTAGCGTGAAGCAGGCCCTGAACTGGACAGCATCTCCACTGGCATCCCCGGTTTTCCTCACCTCAGCATTTAGTGTCCTCCACCAAATGTACCGCACAGAGCATGAAGGAGGGAAGGTGGTTTGGGCTCAGGGCGGCAGAGCTCAGCAGCTCCAAGGCAGAGACGCCCGGTGAAGAAGGGGCGGGTGGGGTGGGGGGGCGGGAAGAGAGCGCCAGGAAGAAGGCAGGGGCCAGGAGCATCCCCACAGCCACCCAGGAGCCTGCTCACCCTGTAGCGAGCGGCAGAAAGCCTCCAAGTCCGAGACCTTCCAGCTGGGTGCTGAGCGGACACTGAGCAGAGGCAGAGGTCGCTGGGGTGGACGCGCCCAGCTCCAAGGCGGCTCTGAGAGGCGCCCTCTGCAGGACGTCTGTGGACTCACTTCGCGCTCCCATCTGACGCCACTCAGTCTTTAATGATACTGGAAAGGACACCCGGCACAAGTCTGTGGTCTCTAAAGTTGAAGAACTAACTTTAGGAACTCCAGAAGCTAAGAGCAGAATAGATTTATTGGAGGAATGAAAGCTTCTGTCCGACAGGGGCAGAAGGGGTCCGGCGTGGCTGGCCGAGGACCCTGCCTTTTCTAGGGAGTTTCATGGAGCACATCCACAACTCGCGGTGGGCTCAAGGTGGGAAAATGAGAACTCGCAAGGTGGGTGTGAGGTGGGACAAAACTGTGGCCAACCAGTAAGGCTGTGAGTATAACAGCTCAGGTAAAGTGATTCGGTTGGGATCAAATGGGGGAGCCAAACATGTAGCAAGTGGGCATGAATATGGAACAGGGACCGTTCTTGGAGGGACTGAGTTAGTGGCTCTTCCTGGCTTTCTCAAGGGGACAGACGCCTCCACAGAAAATCAGTCCCTGATGTTTATCCTTAGGAAGTACATGAGTACCTTTATTTAATCTTCCATCTTGAGTTCTGGCCCCCAGCGGAGGTGTCTGTCTCCCCACAGTTGTAAGGTCTTCCACACTGGCTCCCCTGAGGGCCCAGCCCTACCTGAGTGCCTATAATATTTTATCTAACTCAGCAGCTGCCTATAACAATGCCAGTTTTTAAACTAAGAAAATGTGTGTACATGTATGTAAAAGAGCATACGTGTATGTGAATGTAATGCCCAAAACTGGTTCTTGGGCTGAGGAACTGTGCGTGTGCTCAAAGAAGCAGGAGTCCGGCTTTGGTTATATTACACATAGTAGAATCACTCTACAAGCTGGATGATTTGAAAAATGAAACAATCTGTACCTATCCCCAAAGAAAGTTAAAAAGAGAGAATGGCGGGGCACGCGAGTGAGGGACAGCCAGGCTGGCTCAGAGTCCCAACCAAGTAAGAACTGCAGCAGCCCCAGAATGGTGGACCAGTGGCCGCTCCGTTTCCCGAGGCTACTCCTAAGCTCTGCACAGGGACAGAGCCCACATAGACAGAGTGTGTGCATTATCACAAAGGGTTCAAGAGGGCAGCTCACAGGGCCAGTGGCGGCAGAGTCCCCATGGCCAGCTCCTGGGTCCAGGACAGGCGAGCCCAGGATGACCACATGCAGCGCAGGGCAGGAGGAGCAGCCAGCAGTGGCTGAAGGTGTGGGTGCAGTGCTCAGGCAGTTAGCCATGCACCTCGATGCTGGAGGCTGAAGGGTCCAGGTTGGGAGTCTGAAGGAACTGGAGACCAGCACCCAAAGGCCATGGCGAAGACCCAAGCTTGGAGCAAAGGCCGGACTTCCTTCTTCCTGCCCCTTTACCCTGTCCAGGCTGCAGGCCTCACACACGGCGCCACCACATCCTCAGTGCCTTCCTCCCTCCACCTGCAGCCTGCCTGTCAGTCACCTCAGCCACACAGAGCTCTTCTAGGTGGGCCTTACCCCAGCAGTCACACAATGGGCAGGACAATCCCCGTCCGACAGCCTGTGGCTTCTGGCCAGCAGGTCTGCTGTATATTGGAGCGGACGCGACCCCATGAGCGTGGAGAGCCTCCTCCTCTGGCTGCCATACATCCTCATTGCAGGCGCCCGCCTCATCCAGGGAAGTACGCCTGTACTCGCCATGCCACTTGAGGCAACTATTACTTCAGACACAACAGCAGGAGCCTTTGCTATACAGATCACTAATGAATTTCAGTGGGCTGGACAGGAGCTCAGAGAGCTCTGCTCCTGCCCGGCTAACAACTGAGGTCACCAAAGAGGTTTTGGGGCTGGGTGTGGTGGCGCATGCCTGTAATCCCAGCACTCGGGAGGCTGAGGCAGGAGGATCGGTGATAGTTCAAGACCAGCCTGAGCTCAAGGCTAGCCTGAACTGTACAGCGAGACCCTGTCTCAAAAAGACAAAGGAAAAAAAAAAAAAAGAGGTTTTGGGCCTTGGTCCTCCCTGGAGGACTTGCATGTCCCTGCAAGATTTAAGATGGGGAAGAGGTTCAAGAACCAATGAAATGAAGGAGTAGCAGTGGGTTAATGCACAGGACCAGGGCCTCAGTTTACCCACTTGATGCCAGAGTCCAGGCTTGCACCCCTCCTCCTGGGGCGCAGCTCCCTCCCTGACCCTTCTGCTCCTGTGTCACTGGGCATCCCACCCACCCTTTAACACCAACCAGTGCAGCAGATACACTGCTCAGAAGAAGCATGGCCCCCTGCCAGATCCCAGAGGGACTGAGGGACCTGGAGGGGCCAGCTTCAGGGTGGGGCCGCTCGTCCTGTCCTCCTTGGGGACCCAAGCAGGGTGCTCACAGTGTGCTTCCTCCCGCCGCCGCTCCCCGTAAGTGGTGTGTTTGCGCCGTGCGCCACGTCCAGCACCCTTGCCTTCCCGACGGCCCTGGGTAGAGTCTCTGGAGCAATTTGAGTCAGCCTCAAAAAAAAAAAAAAAAAAAAAAAAAAAAATCAGTGCTAGGATTGAGCTCAGAGCACTCACAATAAATAACCTCATCCCTCGGGATGGATGGCTCTGTGCTCCCGGACAGCTATTGCCAAGCTGAGTGCCTTAGAATCCTGGCATGTGCCCTCCCTGCCCCTCCCTCCGTAGTTGGCCAGCACCAGGCTTCATCCTGAGCTTCTTGGGGGTGTTGTATTGTCTATAGACCTCATCCAGAGCGAAACCCACTTTTGTCATAGGGTTTCTGCACATGTACACAATTTTTCTGCCATGTTGGCTGATTCCATTGATTGTGTCTATGAACTATCATTAGGAAACTGACTAAATTGATGAAGTTAAACCTACACATTAGAGACAAGGTGTTTCCTACACTCAGAGTCTTTAAACTGTATAGTGCACCCCAGCTCCATTGGAGCAAAGTTTGTGAGATGCTTCTTTAAAAATATGCACATTAAGGCAACCCAGAATAGTTGCTCATCTCAAGCTACTTTAAAACTGATGGGGTAAAAGATTTAAGCTTCACTGTTTTAGCTGGTGAAGGAGTATCAACACCTGTTGTAGGGCTGGGGAGATAGCTCCGAGGCACAAGTGCCTGCTGGGCAAGTGCAAGGTCGTGAGTTTGAACCCTGGTCCCACCAAAAAAAAAAAAAGGGCAAAAAAAAAAAAAAAAAAAACACCTGTTGTAGTCAGGGCCTTGCAAGGGGAAACAATGCCACGTAGGACGCTTAATAAGATTATTTATAATAGTCATCCAACGAGTCATATACAAAAAGAGCGCTGGAAGCTGAGTGCAGTGGCACACGCCTGTAACCCCAGCACTTGGAAGGCTGAGGCAGGAGGATCAGTGTGAGTTCAAGACCAGCCTGGGCTACAATAGTGAGCTCAAGGCCAGCCTGAACTGCATAGTGAGACCCTGTCTCAAAAAGATCAAAAAGAAAAAAAAATGCAGGAGGTCTGTCCACACACTGAAGACCAGAGAACCCAGCTGAGGGCCTGGGTCCCACGGCAGGGTGCTGCTGGAGCTCAGCTGAAGAGCCCATCACGGTGACCCCCATGAGTCCACCAGCAGGACAAGCGCCCACAGCAGGGTCTCACGTGAGCAGGCCGCTTTCTGGGACCTACATTGGAAGGACCTGCAGGTGGGTGGTGGAAGTTAGAAAGTCTGCCCCAACGGGAAGAAGGATCTGTGCTAGCAGCTGAGGGACTGAGCTGGAGCCAGGAAGTGACGCTCAGGGTAAGCTCCAGAGCTGCCCGGAAGAGAACCACAGCCTCCCTCAGCAACAGTGAGGTCCTGAGCTCCTCGAGAATGAGAACACCTGAGTTCCCATCAGGAAAACCAAGGCAACAAGCTTCTCTAGGGACTGAACCGGGTGCCGTCTTCCCCTCCAGAGCCAGGAAGCAATGCTCCAAGTCCAAAGTGAATCCTGTGAGTCTCAGCAATGATAAGGTCCCAAACTCCTTCAACAATAAGAACAGCTGGGTTCATCAGAAAAGCCAGCATGGCAGGCTCCTCCAGGAGAACTGTCGGCTCCCACCAGCTCCCGCCAGCTGCTGCCAGCTGCAGCCAGATCCCTACAGCCTCTAAACTTCTTCCTCTCCAGTTCCGGCTATTATGCTGCTGGCAACAATCCTGAGGTGGGCTTCCCATACCCAGCACCATGCTGGCTGAGTTCATGTTGGTGTTACAAGTTGACTACCAGTTAGCAATCCACCACAACTAGTTTACAATTTTGCGTCAGGCCCTATTGTACATTATCCAACACATAATTGAATTATCTTTTCTTTTTTGTGTGTGTGTGTCTTTTTGAGACAGGGTCTCGCTATGCAGTTGAGGCTGGCCTTGAGCTCACTTTTGTAGCCCAGGCTGGTCTCGAACTCACACCAATCCTCCTGCCTCAGCCTCCCGAGTGCTGGGATTACAGGCGTGAGCCACTACGCCCGGCTGAATTATCTTTTCTTTATATAAATTTCAAGAGTGGTTTATGGTTCTTTCTCATACCTATATTTCCCTATATCATACCTGTTTTTTTAAGGTGCGGAAGAAAACAACACAATCAGGACTAGAAAATCAAATGTCTATTAAATCCCTTGGTGCAAAAATAAAGTAACCCAACCAATAAATGTGTAAATGAATTAAACACTTCTTAAAAGACATACATATGACCAATAAGTATATGATAAACGTTCAACATCTTTAGCTCTCAGGGAAATTCAGATAGAAGCCAAAACTACAGTAAGACCCCATCTCACTCCAGGCAGGATGACTGTCATCAAGAATACAAAGATCAACAACAGCCAAGGAGGATGCAGTGGAGAAAAGAGGGTCTTCTGTGCTGGGGAGGGGATGGAAACAGCACGGTCCCTAGGGAAATCGGTACGGAGGGCCCACAGCACCTAGACTGAGAGCCGCCACGAGACCTGGCCATCCCACTCGCTGTTGTGGATGCCAGCGAGTGAAAGTCAGTGCTACGGGACAGCGGCATAGCCGTGCACTGTGGCACAGTTGATGACATCCAGGACAGACAGCCAGGCTTGGTGTCCATCAACAGAGGAACCGAGAGAGAAACTCTAGTGTATGTCCATACGGTGGAGCGCTATTCAGAGCAAGGGAGAGCAAAAGCATATCTTCAGGGAAACAAGAGGAAAAAGCATAAGGAACAGCTGGGAGGAGGAGGTGGGAAGGTAATGGGATAAATAGGACGAAAATACTACACTGAAGCCCAGTATTTTATAAACTAATATGCACTGATAAAGAAAAATGTTCATTCCTTAGCTGGGGAGATGGCTCCGAGGCACAAGTGCCTGCTGGGCAAGTGCAAGGTCGTGAGTTTGAACCCCAGTCCCACCAAAAAAAAAAAAAAAAAGAACACAATGTTCATTCCTTTTTTTTTGTTTTTGTTTTTGTTTGTTTGTTTCGTTGAGACAGGGTCTCGCTATGCAGCTCAGGCTGGCCTTGAGCTCACTTTTGTAGCCCAGGCTGGTCTTGAACTCGCACCGATCCTCCTGCCTCAACCTCCAAAGTGCTGGGATTATAGGCGTGTGCCACCACGCCCTGCTTCATTCCCTTTCAAAAGAGCAGCCCTGTGATGAGACTCCCCAAGAGTTACAGAGAGCAGCTGCGTGCTGGCCTGGGTTAGGGAAGTATAATTGAGCCACAATTATTCTCACATAGAACAAATCCTGAGATGCAAAGAACATAATGGAGTCACCATAATTACTGAGAATTATAATTACTTTTGGATTATCATTATCCATTAATTTAGCGATGACTGTTTAAGTGCGGGTTGGATCTTTATGGAGACATTTTTACATTTATATATCGAAATATAGTATTTTAAAAAGCACTTTCAAAATCCTATTGCATCTATTATAAATGTCCTAGCCATTACTAAAGTGATTTTGAAAATTCCTGAATAAAAGAGGAGGTGGAAGCAGAAAGAACTGAGCAGAAAGAAAAGTTGCATTGTTTGAAGAAGCTATTTCTGGTATTCAGCACTTCCGAGTCGGCCCACCTCCTCCTCCAGGACACGTGGTGCTCCAGGCACCCCGGGCACCACTGTGGCCCAGTAGGACGCAGAGTCACACAGGACAGGACACCTGCAGCAGAGGGCACGTCCTACCCTCCTGTCCCCCATCAGAGCACTGGGGAGCAGCTTTGGCTGCTGTCTCGGGGAGCACGGGAGGAGAGGGGCTGCTCCAGGCTTGGGCTGGTGGAGCGGGCTGCTTAGAACAGTCCTCTGGTTAGAGCAGCGGTAGGGGCTTTTCCCAGCAGCTGTCCCCAGAGCCAGCTCAGGATGCTGCTTGAAGTCCAAAACGAGGCAGCCCTAGAGGGCAGTCCTCAGGAATGCTGGAGGGAGGCTGAGGGAATTGCTGGGTGTGGATGTCCACCGGGCCCTGTCTCCCGCCCCCTCCTCCTCTGAGAACTGACTGCACTCCAACCCCTTGGGACCTGGCCTGAGCCACCCATGCCTCCTGGTGCTCCTTACCGTGGGTCTCACTGCCTGTGTCTCTGGGCTCTTTGCTAATCCTCCCCTGAGGGGTTCTGTCCTCGGCTCCAGGTCAGGACCCGCCACACTGACTCACTTCCTCTGCTTCTCCACATCCCCTGGCCGCTCTGCTCATTGCATCTCCATGGTGACAGGGGCACTGCAGACAGTGAGCAGGTGTCTGCCCACAACCCCAGGGTTGCTCCAGCTCGAGTTATCCACGCGTTCAGGGATATCCTAGTTACACCATTGCAGTGAAGCACTCAGCTGAGAGATAGAAAAGAACAGGAAGGTGCTGCAGCGGCCATCAGAATCTCCCAAGGGACACCAGGAGTGCAGGCAGGCTTATTTTAGGCCCACAGGCACTGGCTGGGGTCCTTCCCAGGATCTCTGCCCGGATCTCTGGGTCTAGGGCTCCTAGGTGATGCACAGGCAGGCGGTCCACAGGCGGGACACAGCAAGCTGGCGGCTCTGCTGGTTACTGGGCAAGGGGAGACCCCCCCCCAGGCCAGATCGATGGTCACCACTTACACTCAGGCTCCCTGCACGCTCGGTCACGCCCTCATGGTCACAGGGGTCGACAGAGTGATCACGGAGCCACGAAGCAGTTGCAAAGCGAGGCAGTTTCAAAAGAACAAAGTTTTTTTTTTTGTTTGTTTGTTTTTTTAAGGAACAATTTTCTGGCGCGGTTTTTCCTTATCAACGGGAGTGGAGAGTATTGGGGTAAAGATTGAGAGCAGGATTCAGAAGCCAGAATCCCCGAAGTTCTGGGGGAGCTGGACCCTAGCAGGGATGCAGAGCTGGGCTCTCGCAGGGTGAGGGTGGGAAGGGTCTTCACTTCTCTGGGAGGAGGACCTCGAGCCTCATCCTCTGCAGGCCCAACATCTAAGGCCAGCTCCTCGGTGCCCACTGGCCAGCTCCTGCAGCCCTGGCATGGGGCTGAAGGTGGCCTCTGGGCTTCTCTGCTCGTCCGACTCCCCCTAGGCTCATGTAAACTGGCTTTTGCAGGCAGCTGGGATCATCAGCATATGCGGACTACTGTCTCTGAATCCATCATTTGCGAGAAAAGAACCCAGTAATTTTAGGGGGAAGTGACCAATATGTTCTCAATAAAATTTCAAGCAATAACTCTCTTTATCTTATAATTTTCCCCTTGTTCAAATGTAATAAACATTTACTGAGCAACTACTACGTTCAGGTCTCGGTCATAAGTGGCAGAAGTCCTGGACACAGGAAGGAAGGACCTTCCTGTCCCTTGGGTACTTAGATTGGGAAGAATAAAGAAATCAAAACTACAAACCATCACCAGGGTGGGGGCTTCAGCCCTCAGGGCCAGGTGCTCAGAGGCTGAGGTGGAAGCTCTCTTGAGCCCCGGGGAGGACAATATAGAGAGATTCCATCTCAAAATGATTAATATTTATTTATTTATTTATTTATTTATTTATTTATTTATTTATTTATTTTGGTACTGGGAACCAAACTCATGACAGTGAGCTTGCCAGGCAGGCACCGTACTGCGGACCTATATGCCCAATAATAGTTAATCCTTAAACAAAGGATTAAAATATGAAACATCACTAATAAAGCCACAGAGCATGAGGATGCAGAAAGACACCCACCCAGCCAAAGAGAGTGCTCTAAACAAAGCAGAGATGCTGGGGCGAAGGTGGTCCCATGTCAGCCCCAAAAGCTGCGGGGATTTTGACTGCAGAGAGAGGACCAAGTGGAGGACACACCCAGGGCAGCAGCCAGGCCCGCCCTCGAGCTGGATGCAGCGGGGCAGTAAGTGCCAAGGACCAAGTGGCACGGCAGTGGCCATGTGCCAGCACCCACAGGAGTGGGGCCCCAACCTCCCTCTCTGGCGCCTAAGGCCTGGCTGCACACTGCCCCCAAAACACCTCACACTCACTGTCCCCACTGCAGCCTAGCCAGCCGCCACAGGCCGCGTGACTGAAACAGCAGATACCTTCTTCTCACCACTGTCGAGGCTGAAAGCCCAGGTCGAGGCAGGCCACGCGATGTCCCGAGGTCTCTCCTCCTTCCAATGCCATCTCCCTCCACACTGCGGTTGCCTTCCCCTGCACACAGGACACCAGCCTGTGTTTTCATCGGGCATCTAACCCTGACTACCGCCAAGGAGGTCCTGCCTCTGAACTCACGGAGAGGCACTGGCGGCGCGGCTTCTGGGCCAGGATTTGGAGGCACAGTTCAGTCACTAACACCTGCTTACTGACTGTCCGCTGCTGCTCTTGGGGGAGCAGTCCTGGCCTAGATGCCCAGACTCTGGCCCAAGGCTGGCCCCGTGGTACTGTTTTTTGGCAGACTGCACAGTGTAGGTTGAAGTTGATGACTGGTGCTAAGGAGAGGACTTCACATCTTCCACATACAGATGGGGATGCTGGACAGTGGTAGGCACCCCTCATGGGAACTACCCTGGGGCTGGAGCAGCTCTGCTGGAGGTAAAAGAGCAGGAGGCCGGAAAGCCAGGCAGGAGCCTTCGGGTGGCCCTGGAGGGGGACTGAAAATCTGCACAGGAGTGATGGCTCTGGAGACGGATGGCAAAGGGAAGCCCCATGCCCAGCTTGCACTGGAGCAAGGACAAAAGATAGGGAGCAGCTGGGAGAACCGTGGCTTGTGAGTATGGCAGCATCACAGACCGGAAGAGAAGCTTCCAGCCTAGCCGAGTGGCCTGACCATGCTCGGGAGAAGCTTTCAGCCTAGCCGAGTGGCCTGACCATGCTCGGGAGAAGCTTCTAGCCTAGCCTGACCATGCTCGGGAGAAGCTTCCAGCCTAGCCGAGTGGCCTGACCATGCTCAGGAGAAGCTTCCAGCCTAGCCGAGTGGCCTGACCATGCTCGGGATGAGCCACCTGCACGCCCCTCAGGTGGGACAGAGGCCCGGCAGCTACAGCTCACGGCAGTACAAGGTGGGCCATGCAGGCCTGTTGTTCCAGACGGAGCCGTCAGAGCAAGGTCGCAGGGCCACACAGCTTCTGTTTATTCCCTCCCGTGTCCCCAGAGCCCAGCCCTATGCCTGCACACGCATGCGGCTCGCTAAGTCCTGTCACAGGGGGCACCGGGACTAGCGAGACCTGTGTTGCAGGCTCCGAAGGGTAACACAGTTGCTGAGATGGAGCAGAAAGCAGGAAGGGGAGGGAGCAGAGCCGAGGGACAGTAGTCTCTCCTTTGACCTTGAGGCCTCTCGCTCCCCAGTGATCCACGGTCGGTACCTAAACGCTGGCCTCAAAAATGAAAATCTCTTGGCAATAAAGGTACGGCAGGAGGCATTACAATTCCTGACCTAAAGTTATACTACAAAGCTACAGTAATAAAATCAGCATGGTATTGACAAAAGAATAGACGTCAAGATCAGTAGAATAGACTAGAGGATGTAGAAGCAAATACAAACATACTCAGCCACCTTATTTTTGACAAAGGGGTCAAACATGTGTACTGGAAGAAAGATAGCATCTTTAACCAATGGTGCTGGAAAAATTGGCTCTCTACATGCTGAAAACTAAAACTTGACCCTAGTCTACCACCATGCACGAAAATAAAGTCGAAATGGAATAAAGATCTAAATATTAAAAGTGAAACGTTAAATCTCCTGGAAGAGAAAGTGGGAGGAAATCTTGAAGACATCGGAGTAGGCAAAGGGTTCATGGACAGAAATCAAATTGCACGTTTAACACTTGAAAGCATCAACAATTGGGACCTCCTCCGGCTAAGAAGTTTCTGCATGTCAAAGGAAATCACTAACAAAGTGAAAAGACGACCCACAAATTTCGAAAAGATTTTAACTAACAAGTATTCAGACAAAGGTCTTCTATCTAGAATCTACAAAGAACTAAAACCATTAGGGTCCCAAAATTCAAAGACCCAATCCAGAAATGGGCATCTGAGATGAACACTCACTTCTCAGAGAAAGAAATGCAGCAAGCCTACAAATACATGAAGAAATGCTCCACATCGCTAGCTATTCGTGAAATGCAAATCAAAACAACACTTAGATACCACCTCACCCCAGTAAGGATGGCTATCATAAAGA
>PVJA010011354.1:0-54999 GCA_004027025.1 Myocastor coypus
TTTTGAGATAGGGTCTCGCTATGCAGTTCAGGCTGGCCTTGAGCTCACTTTGGTAGCCCAGGCTGGTCTTGAACTTGCACCGATCCTCCTGCCTCAGCCTCCCGAGTGCTGGGATTATAGCACCACCACACCAGGCAGAGTCTGTCTTTTTAGAGCCTGAGCAACCATCCTGATTCATAGCTAAGGAGCATCAGTCAATATAAAATCAGTCTCCAGAGGTTTTTCTTGCAGAAATTTGGAGTGTGTGTTGTTCATCCTGCGTGTATAACAGCTACAAACAGTCTGTCCTGGCTTTTCTTTAACATATTTCAGGAGTACGTTTTGCAGTTGTATTTTAACTTAAAGTGGCCAAACCACATCTCAGTGTTGTTTAAATATTTTTAATTACTTTCAATCTCCTCATTCCTACATCTTCTAGTACCTATGTATATATACCAAATCATAAATGCATATGTCTAAAGTTTTAAGACAATTTAGTGAGTATACAGATAATCTCAAAAAATTCAGGTGACACACTCCATGTATATATCCTGAATTATTTTGAGATTTAAAAATAAATGTCCCTTTTAATATAAAGAACTTTGGTGTTGACCTGTTTTTCAGGATTATGAAAGAGCTCTTGAAACCATTGTTGATTTTTAATTAAATTATTGTTAATAAACACCTAGTAAGTAATTTTGAAGAAATTACATGCGCTAATTTTTAAAAAAAATGTTTATTTCATTTTCCATTTTTGGCGGGCTATGCAAAATTAAAAGTATGTGGTATAGATGACAGAATTTTAGAATAAGGATTAATATATAAATTACTTCTGCTCTACTTGAATATCTTACTTCACTGTACTAACCACATATTTACTCATTTGCTCTGCTTCAGTGTAACAGCGCACTGTATTCTAATGCGTTTTATAGCCTATTTGCATAATTTCACTGCTGCCTTTAATGCTTAGGATGATGAAATGCTTGAAACATATATTGTGATTCAAACCAGCAAGTTTTCACTCGATTTCATTTATTTACTATGAAATTATCAAAATAATTTCATAGGAAAAGACAGCCCAGGTTAGGCTCTGTGCTGAAGAAATAAAACAAATTAATCTTTGGCTGGAATGGATATTTAAGGTTGATATTAAGCCTATATATAATGTCATGTACATTTTTGTTTAAACATTTACTCATGTAATGCAACTTGAAGATATTAAACTTTTCAACACAGAATTTTTAGTAAATGATTATCACTAGCTCATAATATTTGGGAATAGGAAGTTGAAAGTAAGACTGTTGGGTGTTCACTTGCACCTGATTATTGACTTTTTTATGATTTTACATGTCTTAGGCATAGTTATGGTGCATATGTGGAAGGAAAATATGAATGGTGTCTCTGTTTTAGGATATTCACAGAATTAAAGGATACAAATTGATTTTAAATGAGCTTTCTTTTAGTATCAAATTACCTAATTGTTTCCAATTAGTAAAAGAAACTTACTGAATTGGGAATATTTGTGGTCTGCTTATATTTCACAGGTGATCATGACATGAAGGAAAGTTGTTACAGTGTGCATATCTAAAATTCAAAATTGATGCCACCAAAAAGAAAACTAAAGTAATCCATGTGTCAAGATTTGCTCTCAAAAATGATAAAGCAGCATATCATAACACTTGATGTCTGATGGTGATGCTATATGATGTTATTATGGCATTTTCTCAGTATTGCATTTTGAAATGCAAGCAACAGAAGGTTTTCCTAAACAAGAACCTGTTGTATAGGTATTGTCTAAGGACAGGATATAATGGTCCTCTTGTCAGAATTCTTCCTGGATAGGGTTCCAATCTCACCGTCACATTTCATGTCCTTTTGGGAGAAACTGGATAAAGCACCAGAATTCTGTTTTCCTTAGTTCTTCTCAGCTTTAGAAATTGGATCCCTCACTGATAATTCAAACATCAGCCCTGTCTGATGCTGTGGGACTGAGAGGGCTGGGAGACCAACTGATGAGATATCTTCGTGATGTGTGAGAGTTCAAATTAATCTTGCTAATAAATTTGGTGTTTTGGCTGGTTGCTCATGCAGATTATTCTTCAGTCCTCTACAACCCTCTTGTGAGCTTCCATGTACTTGGTACCTATGTGGACTGAACTTTCTTGCTCACCAATTTTCAGCCTAGTTCAATTCCCTGAATCTGAAGTTGGCTTGATGACAAGTGAAGAGGGTAGCACCAGCTGTCTTCTTTACCTCATCCTTTCCATCTCAAACCCAAGTCTTCTTGTCCCAGTTTACTTTGAAGATGCCATGTCACACAGATAAGTAATTGGGAGCCATCACCCAAACACTAGTGTGAACTCAAGGGTAGTTTATATTTAGACAGCCTGTTCAACTGTCCTTCCAACCATTGGGTTAGATTCCTTCCAGATAGATACTCATGTTGTTTTACTAGAGGCTGAGTGTGAGACAGAGATTGGAGATCCAGTTGTTATTATTTGGGGATGAGTCTGAATTTCAAAATTTTAGTTTTTCCTTTTCCTTTGATCCATGCAAGACTCTAGACAAAGTCAATCTCTTAAGAACATCCTGAGTATTTGAGAACATGAGCTCTGATCTGGCAAGTCATATTTTGGCTCTGCCAATGATCAACTGACAATTTGCTAGTTCTTTAAGCTCTTTAGATTTCATTTTCTTATCTTTTTAAAAATGCATTTATTACAGGATCTACAAAGTTTACAGGGTCTCACTACACAGATTGGACTGGTAGTGATCCTCCTGTTTTTAGCCTCTCAAGTTCTGGGATTATAGGTGTGCATCACCACACCCAGTCTCAAACACCATCTCAGCATGCTCCGGGGTGCAGCTGGCATGGCAGGCCAAGGATTGAACTCTCAGTCCCTGCATCTGCCTAAACAGATGCCTTAATCTACTGAGCTATTCGGCCAGACCTCAGATTTCAGCTTCTTCAACTGGAAAATGAAGTTACCATGGTATATTTCTCATTGCATGTTTATGATTTTTTACTAAGATATATTGAAAAATGCTTATAATATTATGATATGCAACAATTGTTGAAATGGAAGTGTAAAACAAAAGTTAAAAGTATTAATATTATTCTGACACTTAGGCCACTTATAAAATACACTTATTTGTAATACTTAACAGTACATTTTTGTTCACTGATCTCTTTTTTGAACTTTTGTTGTCTTAATAGTGTTCAGCTACCTGATAAAGCACAGGGAATATGACACTTGGGAAGATTATGGACTTTAAAACTAGAACAAACTTCCATCATTCTTTCCTTATTCTCTTCACTCTTCAATTTAGTAATCATTTACTCAACCCTTAGCTCATTCATGTATTCATTCAACATGTATGTACCAGGCACTGCTCCAGTCTTGAGGCTGGGTGGGGTAAAACAGGATTTATGGGCTATATGAGTGAGCCGGTTTTTCCTACAGGTGATGGGGATAGAGTAAAGAAACTTTATCTTTTTGATGTTAAGACCATTCTGGTGATACTGTGGGGACCAGCAAGAGAGAGACCACCAAACATTGTACGTAATGGCAAACACCACAGAGGACCATAACCTTGTGTCTTCATGCGGCCTGGAACACCCTCCCAGACTCCTTCCTCAGCCTCTTCTTCTTTAGAAGACCTTCCTGAAGGAACTGCAGGCCCAGCAGCAGAGAGGCCCAGCAATCTATTTGGATGGGGCAGCTGGAAGGAAGCAAACATAGAAATCAGACCAAAGCCAGGTCTCAGTTTCAGTTGAGTAGATCTAGACCAGGTGAGCTGAGGGTACTATGGAGCTAAGTGGAGCCCAGAACAAGGCACAGACCACCATGAACAGCTTTGTGACACAGAGATGGCAGCAGGTAACTGGGTGAACTAGTCTTCCTGGAAGACTCCAGGTGTATGAAGAGGAGGTTACAGACAGAACCCAGGGAACTAATTTAAATACAAATTCCCAATTTAAGATCTCCTTTGTTATGCGGCTTCTATAGTCTAAAGTACAAATCCGTTATCTACAAAAAATTGTCAATTTCTAAATTTCACTAGCTATTATTAGTATGGCTAATTGTACTTCTGTAAATAGGAAGTAGTATCTGTCTTAACCTCATGTTTTCCCTTGGGTAGAAATATTGGGAGATGTTTGGATAATAGCTTCATCGAAGCTCTACACTGAAGGCCAGAACAGTGCCAAATGGAAACTAATAACCCACTTTCAGTCAATGGAAAAGGCAACATTTTTGGGCACACACACACACACACACACACACACACACACACACAGATGAATCTCTGACACAGAAGAGATAGCCAAAAAAAAGAGGTGTTTTATAGAAAGGCTTTGACTACAGTGATACAGCTGACTTCTGTCAAACTTTCACAAAAAGATATCACATAAATCAAGATGAAGAGTTCTCTCAGAAATAGAAAATGACAAACAAAGGTGTAAAATACAATCAAAGTCCATGAGCCCACCTAGAGCAAACCCAGAAGACATCAGCATTTAAGAAATTGAAAGTCACACACCTGAAATCTCTGAAATAATAACAACTGCAATAAAGACACAACTGCAGAAAGATACAGAGGAAATCAGTTCAGAGATCACAGGTAAAAAAAAAAAAAAAAAAAAAAAAAAAAAAAAAAAAAAAAAAAAAAAAAAAAAAAAAAAAAAAAAAAAAAAAAAAAAAAAAAAAAAAAAAAAAAAAAAGAAATGATAACTATAATGAAAGAATCACTAAGTATTTCTAAGGAAGACACTGATAACGACTTAGAGGAGAGTAAAAAATTGATAGAAACCTTGAATGAGCTATATAGCAAAGAAATAGAATTAATGAAGCAGATTCAAAGAGATATACAAGAAATTTAAAACTCCATTAAAAGTTGGCAAAATAATTTGAATGAAAATGAAGATAGGCTTTCAGACATTGAAGACATTATTGCAACTAGTGAAATGATAAGAAAAGATCTCCTCAAAACAAGTACCAAGGAAATAATAATTCAACAGCTTTAAGATGTTGCGAAGATGAACAATGGAAGACTAACAGACATCAACGAGAAAAAAGAAAGAGACCCAAATGACAAAGAATATGAGCAGAAGTGATAACAGAAAACTCCCAAAATTTTGGGAAACAATCTGACAGTCAGGTAATTGAATTGTACAGAATTCCAAATAATATCAACCCAATTAAAAATACACCCAGACATGGGGCCCAGCAGGATGGTTCAGTGGTCTAAAGTGCCTGCTTGGGGAAACTTGGGCGGCTTCAGGGACCACGGTTCGATCCCCGGCACCATATGCTGCGCCAGCCCTGCCCTCGGGGTGGGTTGAGCCGGCCATGAAAATGAGTGAATAAACAAAACAGGGGTTCTGAAACAAGAAAAATAAATAAATAAATAAATAAATAAATAAATAAATAAATAAACAAATACATAAAAAATACACCCAGACATATAATAATCAAGATCCCACAAATTCACCATAAGAACAACATACTAAAATCCACTAGAGAAAAGAAACAGATTACATTTAAAGAAGAATCCATCTGATTGCCAACGGATTTCTCTGTACAAACCATCAAGTCAAGAAGAACATGGAGTGAAGTACTTCAAGTCCTATAAGAAAAGATATTTTGGGCCAGCCAAATAGCTTAGCAGATTAAAGTGCCTGTAAACAGGTGCAGGGAGCAGAGGTTCAGTCTATGGGCCTGCCATGCCAGACCCACCCTTGCAGCGCACTGCGATGGCAATTGAGTCTGGGCGTGATGGTGTGTGCCTGTACTCCTAGCTTTTGGGAGGCTGCAAATAGATAGATCATTATAAGTCCAATCTAGTAGTGAGACCGTGAACATCATGTATGTCCTTTGCTAAAAATATAAAAAAAAAGGAAAGAAGAAGAAAAACAAAAAGAAAGAAAATAAAAGAAAAACATTTCAACCCAGACTGATATATTATGCAAAACTCTCTTTTAAGTTTAATGGAGAAGCAAAATACTTTCATAACAACAGGTGAAGAAATTTTTAATAGCTAAATCAAACCTACATAAAGTACTAAAAGATATTCTCCAAAGGGATCAAAGGTCCACAATTCCAAAAATGACAACAGAAAGAACCCACAATACATGGCAAACTATTTTTTTTTTTTTTGAGACAGGGTCTCGCTATGCAGTTCAGGCTGGCCTTGAGCTCACTATTGTAGCCTAGGCTGGCCTCGAACTCACACCAATCCTCCTGCCTCAGCCTCCCGAGTGCTGGGATTACAGGCGTGCGCCACCACACCAGGCCCGGCAAACTATTAAATACAGGAGAAAAGTAGCAAATGAACAGCAAGAAAGTAACGTGACAAACATAAGTCAGTACATACCAAACATAATCAACAATGTAAATGAATTCAATTCATCAACTAAAAAAAGGAGACTAGAAGAGTGGAATAAGAAACAAAATTCAGCTATATTTTGTATAAAATAAAGACATTTAACTCATAAAGTAATTGATAAACGAAGTCAAAGAATAGAAAACAATACTACATGTTTCAGGAACTTAGAAAAAAGCAAGAGTAGCTATTCTTCTCATAGGCAATCTGAACTTCAAGCCAAGGATGATAAAACAAGAAAATAAGATCACTATGTTCTGATTAGGGGAAAAATTCAAGAGGAAGAGATAGCAGTCATAAAGATGTAGGTAGCAAATACAGGATCACACAACTATATAAGACAAATCTTAATGGACATGAAAAACCTAATAACCAATATCACAATCTTAATGGGGGACCTTAACACACTCTTTTCTTAAAAAGAGAGGTCAAGCATACAAAAAATTAACAAAGAGGTAGCAAAACTGAACCAAACATTTGAACAAATGGGCTTAATGGACATATACAGTGTTCCATCTAACAACATCAAAATATACATTATTTTCAACTGCACATGGAATATTTTCTAAAATAGACCACATACTAGTCCATAGGTCATGCTTAAGCATATACAAAAAACCCCAGAAATTATCCCATGCATATTGTCTGAATGAAGTGCAATGAAACTGGAAATTAACGACCAAAGAAACCACAAAACTCCAGTAAACATTTGAAAATTAAATAACACCCTCTTCAGGAAGCAGTGAGATACAGAAGAAATTAAACAATATTCATAATCCCATAAAAATTCAACACAATTTACCAGAATGCGGGTTGCAAAGGAAGCAGTTCTCAGAGGGAAATTTATAGTGGAGAGATCACACATCAGGAAAATAGAGTGAGAGCAAAGAAATAACCTAATGCTGTATCTCAAGCATTTGGAAAAAGAAAAGCAAATCAAGCCCAAAGCCCAACGATGGGAGGAAATTATAAAGATCAGGCAGATATCAATGCAATGATGCAAAGAAAACAATACAAAGAATTAATGAATCTGAAAGCTAGTCCTTTGAAAGGTTAAATAAAATTGATAAACACTTAGCCAACCTCATAAAAAAGAGGAAAGAAAAAACACAAATTGAAACAATAAGTAATGAAAAGGGAGAAGTTACTACAGATCCTCTGGAAGTTGGAAGATCATCAATAGTTATTTTGAAAATTTTACTCTCACAGGATCAAAGACAGAAGAAATGGACAGATTTCTAGATAGGTACAAATTGCCAAAACTGAAACAAGAAGATAAAAGAACACGTAATAACCCAATATTAGCCAATGTAATAATAAAAATTACCAACAAAGAAATCCCAAGGTCCTAATGGATTCACAGCTGAATTCTACAAGAAATTTAGAGAACATTTATTTACAATATTCCTCAAACTGTTCAGTGACCTTGAAGGGAAGCCATATTCCCAAAATCATTCCTGGAGGCAACTATTTATACTAATACCAAAACTATCGAAAGATACAATCAGAAAAGATAACTATAGGCCAATCTCCCTTACGAACACAGATGCAAAAATCCTCAATAAAATACTAGCAAATAGAAAGGAGCAAATCACCAAGAAGATTGCATACAACAATCAGCAGTATTCATCCCAAGGATGCAAGGATGATTCAACATACGCAAATCTATAAATGTAATATGCTCTATCAATAAAACCAAAACCAAGAACCACATGATCATCGCAGTGAATATAGAAAAGGCTTTTGACCAAGTCCAACACTCACTGATGATCAAAGCTGTCTTAGTTACTTTTTGCTTGTTGCTGGGGCAAATACTCAACAATCAAAATGAATGAAGGAAAGGTTTATTAGCTCACAGTTACTGGAAGTTTCAGTCCATATTCGGCTGGCCCAAGGCTGAGTGGAGCAGGACAGAGAGCATTCAGTTCATGGCGGCAAAACAGCAGCAAAATGATGACAGAGGCAGCCAACCAAACACGGCAACACAGCAACAGCTCTAGTCGGAGTCTTTGTCTCTCTTTATATTACAGTCAGGCTCTGTGCCTTAAGATATCCACCCTAGACCACACCCATAGTCCCAGCTCTACTCAGACCGATAATCCCATCAGTACTAAAACATATAATCCCAGTGACTCATGAGTCAAGTCTCAATCTATAGAAGTCCCCACCCACAGGCTTTGTGGGGACAACTAGACATAAACCATAACAAAAGCCCTACAGAGAATTGGAATAGATGGCCTTTACCTCAAGCTGATAAAAGCCATCTCTGATAAACCAATAGCCAGCATAATTCTAGATGGACAAAAACTAAAAGCTTTTACTCTTAAATCAGGTACAAGACAAGGATGTCCTCCTTCACCACTCTTATTCAATATAGTTCTAGAATCATTAGCTAGAGCTATTAAACAGGAAAGAGAAACAAAAGAGATAAGAATGGTTAAATAAGTTAAACTATCATTATTAGCAGATGACATGATATTCTATTTTGAAGACCCAAAAAACTTTCACCAAGAAACACCTAGAATTAATAAACAAATTCAATAGTACAGAAGAATGCAAAGTCAACTGTCAAAAATTCTTCTGCACAGATAACAAACACAATGAGAGAGAAATTGGAAAAGCAATACTCAGCATGATGCCATCCAAGGAAAAATGAAATACTTAGGAATTAATTTAAAAAGGGAGTAAAAGATTTATACAATGAAAAGTACAACCTTCTAGAAAAAAGGTAGAGAGATCAAAGAGATCTTAGAAAATGGAAAGACATTCCTTGCTCCTGGATAGGAACAACCAACATTGTGAAAATGACCATATTCCTACAGTGCAATCTCTGTCAAAATACCATCAACATACCTCTCAGATCGACAGAAAGCTGTTTTTTTTTTTTTTGTGTGTGTGTGTGTGTGTGTGTGTGTGTGTGTATGTGTGTGTGTGTGTGTGTGTGTGTGGAACTGGGGATTGAACTCAGGACCCTGTGCTTGCCAGGCAAGCACTTATTCCACTGAGCTATCTCATCAGCCCCAGAGAAAATATTCTTAAAATTTATTTGAAACCAGAAAAGATGTAAAATATCAAAGGCAATCCTGTGTAACAAAGACAAGGCTGGAAACATTACAATCCCTGACTTGAAATTATACTATAAAGTTATTGTGATAAAATCCACATGGTACTGGTGAAGAATAGACCTAAGGATCAATGGAATACATTAGAAAATGCAAATACAACTCCAAACACACTCAGCCATCTCATCTTTGATAAAGGGGCCAAACATGATCACTGGAAGAAAAATATCCTCTTTAAGAAACAAACAGTGCTGTAAAAACTTGTCTCTGCATGCCAAAAACTAAAACTTGACCTGGGTTTGTCATCATGCACAGAACTAAAGTAAAAATGGTGAAAGATCTAAACAGTAAAACAGAAATATTAAATCTCCTAGAAGACAAAGTAGGTGGGAATCCTGAACGTACAGGAGTAGCTAGAGAGTTCATGAATGATAACTGAACTGCACAGGAAATACTTCAAAGAATCAACAATTGGGATCTCATCTTATTGAGAAGTTTCTTCAAGTCAAAAGAAATCACCAACAGGGTGAAAAGACAAGCCACAAATTGGGGAAAAAATCTTAACAACTAAAAAAAAATTGCCTCCCCAAAAGACCCAATCCAAAAATGGGCATCTGAGATAAATACAGGCTTCACAGGGAAAGAAATACAAGTAGCAAATAAGTACATGAAAAAATATTCCGCAGCATTGACCATCCAAGAAATGCAAATTGAAACAACACTAAGATACCATCTCACTCCAGAAAGAATGGCTATCTTTTTTTTTTTTTTTTTTGTGGGACTAGGATTCAGACTCATGACCTTGGACTTGCTGGACAGACACTTGTGCCATAGAGCTATCTCCCTGGCCCAGGCCCAGGATGTAACAAATGCATTCTTTCCGTGGAGAAAGCACAATCCTCTGTCACTGTTGGTGAGAATGTCGACTGGTACAACCACTATGGAAATAAGTATGGAGACTCCTCAAAAAACTAGCACTGGAAATCACATTCAATTCAGCTATTCCCTATCTGGGTATTTTCCCAAAAGAGTTGAAAACATCATACCCTAGTGAATGATATATGCTTATAGCAGCACAATTTGTCATAGCCAAATCTTGGCAATAATCCAAATGCCTATTATTTGAGGAATGGATTAAAAGATGCGGTATTTTTATATAATGGAGTACTACTAAGGCATAAAAAGACAAACAACACCTTTATAGGCAAGTGGGTACAATTGAAGGCTACACTCATAAGTGAAATAAATCTGACTCACATGTGTAAATATTGCATTATCTCCCTAGTTTAAAACCTGAAAAAATAAATAAGACCTGAAAGTTATAATACACATAGTAAAATGGAAAGCAACTGAATTTAAGGATTAAACAATGAATATGAGAAAAAGGAGAAAAATACTAAAAAAGGAAGGGGGAACACAGGTGAGCATATATACAGGATGGCTGAAATGACTGTATCAATAATTTCTGTCAGTTTTTTGACAATAGCAGTCAATATTTAGAATTTTCATCTTGACTAACTGCATGCTGATATCTGTGATCTGAGCAACTACATTGAGGACAGTGATGCATAAGCCAAAGCTCCTGGTTGAATCCCTCTCATCTTGGTCTTCTAAATTATGTACCATTTCTAATGTCTTATCAATTATTATACTCTCCTTGAAATACATTTTTAAATAAGGCGAGGAAAAAGTTAAGATTTCTTGCAAGCAGGCCTTAATATCCCATTATTTGTTTAACATTGCATAACTATATCTGTTAATCTGAGCAACAGATTTGATGAAAACCATAGTTAATATGACAGCCATCATTAGCTACCCCTGTTTTGAAAATCTGTAACATATATATTGTTGTATGTTATCCTGTTTCTGTCCTTTTTTTCTATTTATTTTTGCCTCTGTTTTTACTGTTCAAAATTGAATTAAATTAGACAAAAAAATTTTCTGTACTGTTTCAGAAATGAGGGCTCTACTCTGTGCTTCCCAGAACACTGTGTTTATTGCTATATTAGAATTTGCCAGAATGGGCCAGGGAGGTAGCTCAGCAGTCTAAGCAACTGCCTGGCAAGTGTAAGGACCCAGGTTTGATCTCCAATACCACATCCTGGGCTGGCCCCACCCCAGGCATGCCATGTGGCCACTGAGACCAGATATGGTGATGTGTGCCTGTAATCCCAGCACTAGGGAGGCTGAAACAGGAGGATCAAGTTCAAGCTACATAGCAAGACTTCATACCAAATGCATAAATAAAAAAATAATAACTACCAGACCACATCATAATGATAACATTTCTAGCTTGCTTTTTCCAATTAGGTTATAAGCACTTTGATTATAGAGCAGTTGTATCTTATTCACTATATCTCCAAAGCACATTGCATAATAGGTGTTCAACTCAATTAGTAGTAGTGAGGTAGGCTAATTGAAGGCTAACTCCACCCATGAAAGACATGATAGAGTAGAAGAAAGATATCAACAATTATAATGTAATGGTGTGATATGGATAAGTCCATAGATTTCTGTAGAAGTTTAATAAATAGAATGAATAGCTGGGTGGAGGATGAAGAAGGTGATAGGTTCTTTGTACGTTGTAAGTGAACAACAATGAATCACATCATCCCTTCAGTTGGAGGGAAGAACACATCCATAAAAAGAAAGAAATAAATACGGTAAGGACTTATTGATCAGAGCCATGTCTGGAGCCTGGAAGCAGAGCCTGCTAGATATTCAGGCCTAAGAATCAGGTCTGCTATATATACCACCATCTATGGAAGCCACATCCAAAGCTGAAGATCCTTTGGTTTCAGGGAAAGTTCCAGAAGGTTCAAGCCTTAAAGAAGCTCCACTTGGAAGTGGTGATTCCCATTGGTAGATCGTAGATGATGGCAAAGAGCATGGCTTATTTTGCCACTTCAGTGTCATGTTGAGAGTGGAAGAAGGCTCATTTTGTTCTTTTCTTTGTCCAATCCTTTTGCATTGTCCTTTGTCAAAAACCTGTGGCAACAGTGTCTCATGTGATTCCCTCAGAGTTCTTGGAAGGAATTCACCAGGAACTGTTTGTTTGTTTGACTCACTTAAAGTTGTGACATACACTTAAAGTTCCAGAATGTGCGGAATATTTTTAGATGAATGTATTAATTGCAATATTTCTTTTGCTTTTTCTTACTTTGGTTGATTAGGCTTTTGACATACACACTGGAGTAGCAATTAATTACCTGATGTTTAGAGCAACACTAGCTCACAGATTAATGTTTCAATCTCATGACATCCAACGAATGGAAAAACAACTTGACTTGGTGAGGTACGTAGGGCTAGAGGGTGGAAATAAAAATGGAGAAACGGGAAAGATATTTTGTAGTCTATGACAATAAAAATGATCTCTTTTTATTTTAAAGCTTTAAATTTGCACATGTCAGCCCTGCATGGTGGCACATGCCTGTAATGCCAGCACTTGGGAGTCTGAGACAGGAAGATTGTTATGCGTTCGAGACCAGCCTGGGCTACAAAAGTGAGCTCAAGGCCAGCCTAAATGGCATACGAGACCCTGTCTCAAAAAGAAAAAAAACGCATATGTCTTGAATGTCAAAGTCATTTCTGACATATTTATTCTGACTTTTCAAGTCTGAATGGAAAAGACAATGATATGAACATGGCCAAGTCAACAAAGTCCGCGCCTGACAGTCCCGCTGCTTCTGATTCCACCCCTCCCGCACTACCTCCTTGCCTCTCTCCCACTTTTGTTCTTCTGTTCTTCTCTACGACCGGTTGTTTTTCAGGCCACACAGCTTGCATATATTTGCTTTAGTATCATTACAGTTAGGTAAGTTGAACAGAGAACTTCAAATATAAGGACTGGGTGAGGTCAGAGGCACCCGCGCCGGGTGAAATAGCCCTCAGTTCCCAGATTTGCCACTAGGTGTCGGTAAGTAATCTAATTAAATGTCCAATTTATGGCTCCAACAAACGAGGAGACATTAAACTGAGTGAAGCAGAAATACAAATTAAGGTCATGTGGCCCAAATAAAATCCTTCAGATTATCTCTAACAGCTATTCCAAAACAGCAGGATGAGTCGTTGGAACATGAATCGGAAAGTTCATAAATTAGCAAGAGCACATTTAGCGACTTAGTCTTTATTGGAAAAAATTAATAAATCCTATTTTATGTGTCCTTCCTCTTTTTCTCCTATTTTTCCCTCTATTAAACTGGACATTCTGCTGCATGAATTTTCATCAGCATAACTGGATTTTATATGGTCTGTTCTACTGGCTGGGCTGTTAGCATCTTCTGAGGCTGACATCTAATACTTCATTGCTTCTTATATTTTATTGCTCAACTTTTTCAGAACCTATGTTAACGGTCCTGATCTGAACTACCTGAAAAATAAGCTGGAAAATCGTAACACATTTCTATGTGTACAACTGAGTGAGCTTCTAGTCATCCTTCAAGGTTTACATCCAATGCTTTCTATGGTACTCTGTTCAACTTGAGCTTGGGTAGCTCTGCATTCTCAAACAGATCTGCATATTCTCCCTCATGGCACCTGTTTTATGCAAAGGTAGTTTTCACACATCTGTCCTCTCCATGACTATGAGGCCGCCAAGGACAAGGCCAGTTCAGAAGTCCTTGGGCAGCTCTTACCGCTGTTGACTGTGACTCTTCCATTCCGGCAGCCCATGGCCTCTCCGTGCACGATGGAGGCATTTCAGGAGAATCTCTGTTGGGTCTTGGATGGTTCCAGCAAGAGGTAAAGTAGCAGTGTGTTCTATGTCTTATAGTTTTGTGCTCTTAGAATAATTACTCTCTACGTTAATGTAGATAGAGATTTTGTTTATGTTTGTGTGTATATTTGTTTTAATAGTGTCTTCAAATGTTTGTATAAGGAGTTATTATCCATCCATTGTCAATTCATTTGTAACAGTTGTACAGCAAAGGAGGCATTGTATTTATAGAAGATGCTTAATAAAACTTAGTAAATTTCTAAACAAACTACTGCACTTTCTTTCCTAAGAGAAATAACGAGATTAAATAATATGTTTTTGTAAACATTCTTATATACTTTCAGAATCAAATAGCTATTTCAAAATGTTATGAGTAGTTGCATTTACATTTTCTCTGTCCTTAGTTTTGTAAAATAATGTGAATTACTTTGAGAAGCTTACCACATACTGAATTCATGCAATTTTTACTGCATTCCTGGTGCTACGATGCAGGAGGAAGGAGAGACCCTGATGGTTAGATTTGTCCTCTATGAAGGTCACAGTTGGTGGCACCACAGTGCAATGAATTAAAGTTCAGTTTCTTAAGTCAGCAACCAAAAGAGACTTAATGAGCCCTACAAGAGATGATGTGGTCATTGGACAGGTTTCATTGACCCCACGCACATTAGAACTAAAATTTTACCATTTATAAAGTTAGAAAAGGTTGTCATTTTTACTTGATGTCTTGGCTAAGTGAAAGGCAACTCAGGCAATGTCTGTGTAAAGGTTTAAAAACTAAGATTTGTAAAATTTTATTAACTCTCTATATGTATGTTTAATTTCAATGATGATTATTTGAGTAAATCCAAAATGACTATTTTTTTTTTTTTGTCTCATGCCCCTGACAGTGGATGTCAAAGTTTTGCACCCTTCAAAAACTTCAGTAAGAGCATTCAAATATAGATTTTCCTCCTAAAACTTATCGAATGGGTATGTTCAGGGATGTGGAGGCTATGTGACATCAGTGAGGTTTCCAAGCAATTTTGGTTTAAGGAAGATTGCACAAGCAATTTGATAGGGGTGTGATGAAACTTGGCTTCTTCAGACATGCTTACTTGCTAATCGCATTGTGTTCTACTAGTGTACTATTACTCACAGATATTCCTCCTGAGGGACGATAGGGAATATAACATTTATCTCTATTTTTAGGCTATACATATAGAATTTTATCATAAACTGCAGTAGCCACAAGATTTCTATTCCCCGGGATGGTAAAACCTAAGGTTTAGAGAGGTTAAGAACAACCGTGGTCAGCATCAGCAGCAAATAAGAAGTGAAATCGGTCATGAATTTGCTGATCCCTAACCTGACCCCTATTAGTTTAAGTACAGCCAACTCATCTTACGCACAGAGGATTTTTAAAACATCTTTCTTGGAAGATAACTATTTAAAGCACCCACAGTGCAAAGGAGAGCTGTGAATTTGTCACTGGTGTGCTCTGAATTGGATGGGAACAACTCAATGAGCAGGGGAGAGGGATCTTCTTTCTCTGTTGTCCAACAGTTTCCTCCGCCTTCATCCAGCCCACAGGCCTCTTTGTGGCATTCCTATGTCCAAAACAATTGTAGACAATTCTACATCAGCTGCGGGCACACCTAAATCCTAGCAGTCACCACACCCCTTTGCTGTGCTACTGAGCTCCTTAGCAGGCATTTTAAAGGTGGAGCAGATCTTTTTAAAAGATCAGTTTGCTGGTACCATGCATCACATTGCTTTGCACACATCGTTCCTTTAGGAAAGGGACAGCTGAAGCTTGCTTGACCAAGTGCAGAGAAGGCAACGTAGTCTGCATGCAACCTGCATATTTGAGCTAGTTCACTTATGCCTCAGCACAGTCTTGGGAATAACCAGGACGAACTTGAATGTATGGTTGTTGATCTCACTGAAGTCTCAAAGGGTTAAAAGAGCAGCAGTGTTTGGGATAGGTCAGTCCTCGGCACCTGAGATGATACCAGAAATTAATGATGCAAAACTTCTTATGATTATTAATAAGACCATTAGCTGGTCTGCTGTTGTCACTGGCTATAAGTCCAGTGAGGTCTTGGAGTTCTTCTTCCCTTTACCGAGAAGCCCCTGATGTAGAACATCGTTGAAGAAATATTAGCAAGACAGAATTTTGCAAGTCAGTTTTCATACAGTATTTGTTATCAGAGATGGATGACTTTGTAAGTTTTTTTTAAAATTTACATTAGCAATTGTAGTCCCGGGGATACAGCTCAACAGCCTAAGTGCCTGCCTGGTAAGTGTGAGGTACTGAGTTCAATACCCAGTACCAAAAAATGTAAAGGGAGGGCTGGTGAGGTATCTTGGTGGTCTAAGTACCTGCCTGACAAGAGCAAGGATCTGGGTTCAATCTCCAGCATTCCATGCTGTGCTGGCTACTGAAACCATACGTTGTGGTGCATGCCTGTAATTCCAGCACTGGGGAGACTGAGACAGAAGGATTGCTACAAGTCTGAGATGCAGAGCAAGGCTCTGTACCAAATAAGCAAGTAAATAAAAAATAAAATATATTTTTAAAAATTAAAAAAAATGATAGTAACAATTATAGTCTCAGGTTCCTGGTGTGCATGGAAAGAAGACTTTTGCTCCTATGCCTTCAGTAAGGAAAACCCTGAAGTCAAGGGTGAACATTCTAAAAACAAAGAAGCTAACAGTTGTTAAAAACCAGTGGGGGCTGGAGTCACAGCTGAGTGGTACAGTGCCTGACAGGTGCAAGGTGGTAAATTCCATTCCCAGTACCCAAAACACAACAAAACAATGGGAATGCAAAGGTAGAAAGATCACTGTGAGTTTGAGGCCACCCTGGGCTGCATGAGTTCAAGGTCAGTCTAAATTACACAGTAAGACTCTTTTAGAAAACAAAACAAAACTTAGCAGGAGTGGCAAATGAACTTTAAAGTTTATCATCCAAATTTGTGTCAAATGACATCATCATTAAATAGATTCCAGTGTTTATATCACTAAAAAGTAAACATCAGTCCCTGAATCGATAAACTTTTCTCCTTGCATTTGCCTATTTTAAAACATGTTATATTTGCACATGTGTGTGTGTGTATGTGTACATCTTACCTTCAGAAATGACACACTAGTATGTCTATATCAAGAGTGAAAAAGCAATCTTTCTTCAACCCTAGAACAAAGGTCATGAAAGGCCCCTTTTATCTTCTCTACAGGGTTCCCCTGACAATTTCTTTACCATATTTGCTCCCAGAAATCTCTATCATCCTTTGTGTATGATATGATCAACAGTGGATTAGCAGCCCAAGCATAAATGCAAGTTTTTCAACTTCATACTTCAGGAAGCTTCTCTTTTGGCAACTGAAGGACCTGACTTAGCTGGGTGCCTCGCCAGGCTGCACGGGGAGATAAATCAGCTGATTGTGTAACAGCTGAGCTGCCCACTTGGGCAGTTGGGAGCTGGCAGTGGTGGCGGGAACTTTCTGGGCGGTGTGCTGGATGGCCTGTCCTATCTGGTGTGTCTCTATCTACTGTTCACCGAGGCTCAGCCCGTATCCACGGTGATGTCTTGTGCTGCTCTGGGTTGCTCACCCTGCAGGGCTCATTCTGAGAAGTAACTTTAGTGATAGAATCCAGAGGAAAAAGGCTTCCATCAATTCTTCAGGAAAATCCTTATATAGGAATACACTGGGTCCTAACTCGGATTGTTAACTTTTGGGATCAGACTTCGGTATGGTGAGACTGAATTTATACAGGTAAAAGTCAATGGAAAGTTAAAGGCTTTCTCTGAGTAAAATAGGGCCACACTTATTGACTTATGGGCTATTGCATACGTACACTTTGCGTAACAGTATTTGACCAGAAGAGAGGACTAAAGAGGAAAGTATAAGAAAGAAACTTGTTGCTTTCTTTGCATTTGTCTAAAAAAGTAGGTCTTTTGGTTGTGTGTGTGTGTGTGTGTGTGTGTGTGTGTGTGTGTGTGTGTGTGTGTGAAACAGCGGCGATCCTATTCAGAATTTCATTTTGTACTGGACATTATTGAGATTATGGGAGGGAACTTAGGGCAGCTCTTTTACTTCCATGGTTATATTGCAAAGTAAGTTTACTTCTCTGTCCTTACCATATAGGAACGGAAGAGGCTCATCTGACTGTTCCTTGAGGCTGTCCGGTCAGCCTCTGCTTCTTCCTTCATAATATGCTGTGAGCCTGCATGATTTCCCGCAGGCCAGCGCTGTGTCCAGACAATAGGCTCCACCTCCTAACCTCCCCAGCAGCACGAGGAAGCCAGTAAGAGCAAGTAGGAGTTGGTGGTGGGGCCCACCGGGGAAGGCTCCGTCAATCATCTGCAAGGCATAGCCTTGTATGGGTCCCTTTCCTCTCCTTTTACTGCCTAGATTGTGAATGTAGTATCTGGAGCTGCAGTGGGTACTTTGAAACCTTGAGGTGACCCTGAGAGTGTCAGCTCCAGGCCACATATGCATAGTTGGAAACAGAAAGACCCTGTTGTTGGTGCTTGTGAAGCACATCAGCTGTCCCGTCTTGCCTGGCTTCAAACTGTACCTGGAGCCTTGCAGGCCAACAGGAAGCTTCTGAGGAGAGACTGTGGTGCAGGCAGCAGGCTCACATCCTCCACAGGATGAAGGCACATGGCCGCTTTTCTCTGCACATCTGCTCGGCAGTCAGGAACAGAGGTGGAACAAGAAGGTGTTTAAGGGAATGCGCTCTGGTTCTGTCTCTTGTTTTGGCTTCTACACCGTGATTCCTGAGTGGTTTTGCATAAATCACAAATGAGTAGAGGGAGGAATGTTATTTAGGTAGAAGTGCATTTATTTTCTGAGTCGATGAGAAGTGTGTGTGTGTGTGTGTGTGTGTGTGTGTTGTGCATAGTCACAACTGGCAGGGTGTTTGGAACTGAGGATTGGGCGTATTTCCTAGACTTTTCCTACCTTGCTAAAAAGGTTGAGCTAATGATTGCTATGAACTAAGTGGAGTACCTTGCTTTTCCACATTTCACGGTCCTAATCTTTGAATCATTACCCTAAAAGCCGAAGGGAGAACATTAAGATCCTTTTTATTTCACCGAAAGTAATTTTGAAAGCTCCTCCTAGCACCCTTCTTCTGCTTAGCGAGCTGAAGAATGCCCTACTTCATTTTGCGAAAGTGACACAGGAGTTTGCTACTTTGTGGGCTATTTGGAAAACAATTTGGTGTTCAGGCCCTTGTGATAATGAGTAAGAACCTAGAGTCTGAGTCTCAGAGCCATGTATACATCTATTTATATGTCTGTCTGTGTGTCCCAGAGTTTGTCCTCATGGGTGACCCACATGGCCAGGGACCTCAAATGGTCTTTTCCATATTGTAAGAACTGAGCACCTGCATATATACTTAAGACTTAGGTGCCACACGGGAGTTTATACACAGCCACCAGGTGTTCAATGTCACCCGCTTTATAATGATGGAGCCTTGTCCTTTTGTAACCCTTTGCTAGAAAACATAGACATTAAAAAGTATATCCAGGTTTTATCACCAATGACAGTGTCAGGTGCTGTTCTGTTTGCTTGCTTTTGACATTTGAGTGTAGTTTGAGGCTACTGTGGAAAGGCTCTTATCAAGCCTCTTATCTTACCTCTTATAAAGTTACAACTCTTGGTAGCTGTACAAATTCTATAACTTTATTGTTGTTCCTAAAGTGCAGATATTTGTAAAAGTGCATTAAAATTTAAACTTAAAATGGAAATATCGGGCCAGCGAGATGGTTCAGTGGTCTAAAGAGCCTGCTTAGGAAAGCTTAGGCAACTGCAAGGACCACAGTTCGATTCCTGGCACCACATACTGTGTCAACCCCACCCCCCAGGGCAGACTGAGCCAGCCATTAAAATAAATAAATGAATAAAAATAAATAAATAAATAAATAAATAAATGAAATGGAAATATTTTAATTGTATATTATAGTTCAAAAATTTAATTTCAAATAAATCATGCTTTTGTGAGTATTATCTTCAAGATTTTGTGCAGACATATATGTTCAGTTGTTCTGGCCATATACCTAGGACGGACTTGGTTAATAAAACGATAACACTGTCTATGGCTTTTTGAGGAATCACCAGGCTATTTTATCAATGAGGTTGTACCATTTTCCATTCCCAGCAGAGTATAAGCATGATCTGTTTTTCCACATCCCAGCCAATACTTGACATTGTCTACCATGGCCATATGAACCACCTTAGCCAGTGTGATGGTTATTGATTTTGAAATGATAGTAGTAAGTGTTAAAAGATATGAAGCCAAGACTTGGGGGAGAGTTCGTATTACGTGGCCTGCGGAAAGGGATCCCACTCCATTCATGGTATTGTTCTTTACTTGTGACAGGCTTCCTGCTGCCTGTGACTTGTGACATAGAAAGGAAGCTGCTCACAGCCACACTTCGTCTCTGCACTCCCAAACTACTGCACTCAGTACTCGAAGGGCTTTTAATTTAATTTCAAATTTCACACAGACACTCTTCTGCTGCCAGGTCCTGGCTTAGTGCATTTCCTAACACTACGCAGCATTTCTAGGATCCTCATTGCCCCGCCTGATGTGTCACTGATATTAATAGTGACAGTCAGCACCACTAATAGTGAGTGATTATTATATGTGGTCACTTTAAAATACCTTTCTTATACATGTTGTTTTGATCCAGGAACTCTGAAGATGGAGGATACTAAAGATAAAAGTGACACCCTCAGTTTCCTTGACCACGTAGCCAAAGATGGTAAGAAGATTGGCGGACATATTATTTCAGCCTCACCTCCTCTGGCATTTACAGATATGTCCCTTAGCGGTGGGGACGTGTTCTAAGAAACGTGCTGTTAGGCAATCTTATGCTTGTGTAAACACTGAAGAATGAACGTGAACAAGCCTTGGTGGAATTGTGCAAGCCAATGCCTCATGATTCCAAGCGATATGAGATGTCACCCTGACGTGACGCAACCCAGCGTTATGCAGTCAACATTTTTATGCACAGGTAGAAAGAATACATTCTGAAGTAATGGTTAAAACACAACAAATGAGGGCTAGCGAGATAGCTCAGTTGACTGAGTACCTGCTTAGGCAAGTGTAGGGGCCAAAGTTTGATCCCTGGCACCACATCCTGTGCCAGCTCCACCCCCCGGGCATGCTGAGCCAGCCACCAACACAGGGTGTGATGGCACATGCTTGTAATCCCAGTGCTAGGGAGGCTGAAAACAGGAGGATCATTACAAGCCCGAGCTGCGCAGTGACACCCTGTACCAAAACATAAAAAATACAATAAACGCATAAACCAATCATGTTGTCATTAATTGTCATCAAATACTATGTACTGAATACAACTGCTATACATTTATAAAATTGACAGCATAGTAGATTTATTTACACTTCTATCACTGCAAACATATCAGGAATGTCATGTAGCAGGATATTAGGACAGCTGTCATTAGGTGATAGGAAATTTCAGCTCCATTATAAATGTATGGGACAACTACTGCAATGGGTTCCACTGTTCTCTGAAGCAGTATTTATGTGGAACATGGATATAGTTTTTCTTGGCCCCTTTCAGCCTTTGAAACTCTACAGAACACCCTTATGCTGGCAAACTCTGAAAAATAAATTTTTTTCCTCTCTCCCTCAATAGCACAATAATCCAGAGAGAACTGTGGAACTAAATAGGCCCGTGATTACTTAGTTTTATTTAATCACAAGTTTAATTATTCTATGAGGTCAGTTCTGTCTCCAGAGATAATTCTCCTCAGATATTTAATAAGTACAAAATAAGTTTGTACATTTTTGTACTGGTGGTTTTAAGTGCAGTTAAATCTGTATGGGTCAGAGAAGTTTTGGGGTAATTTCTTAGCATGCCAATTAAGTATGATTAAATCTAAATACATACACACAGGCTAGCACTTCTTTTTTCTTGGCTATGAGAGAGAATCTAGCATTATCACTCCACACTGGAGGAGTGACAACTCTCATTTAAACACAGTATCCTTTTATTACCCATTCTAGGGTTTTGCTAGCTTGTGAAGTGTGTTATTAGAATACAAAGAAACAATGCTAAAGCAAACTCTGAATGTTTGATGCTAGAGCTTGATGAGAGACTACAAATTTCAACAATGTATTCAAAATAAAAACGTAAGGACCTTTTTAAATTGAGAGTTTCGGGGCCCAGCAGGATGGCTCAGTGGTCTAAAGCGCCTGCTTGGGGAAGCTTGGGTGGCTTCAGGGACCGCGGTTCGATCCCTGGCACCACATGCTGCGCCAGCCCTGCCCTCAGGGTGGGCTGAGCTGGCCATAAAAATGAGTGAATAAACAAACAAAGCTTCTGAAACAAGAATAAAAATAATAAATAAAAGAAAAAAATTCTTTAAAAAAATAAATAAATTGAGAGTTTCTCTATTTACATATTGAGCAAGTCTGAAATATGTATGATCACAAGTTTTCTTAGTTTACAAGCCAAGAATGCAGAACCTTCCATGTTTTTTTTTCTCTTTTTCCTGTCACAACCTCCTAACCCTTTTAAGTACATCAGAGATTGGATGTCTAATAAAATATACATCATGATTTATATGAACCACGATTATGAATTTCATTTGTATGGCATGAAAGCCCTGTCTTTTTTCTCATACTTACCTCCTTCCTAAAGAGGAAAGCTATAGGGCACTTTTTCAATGACAGCCATAATGAAAGTAAAAGCAAAACAATTCTTGTGTCTCTTCTGGAAGGAGAGACTTGGTAAAGGAGAAATTCTTTTTTATATGTCTTAAGGGAAAACTAAAGGGTAACTGTAGGAAATAATGGAAAATTAAGTTTAATTAATCCACTGTAATAAAGCCAACCTCAGAGACATGTTCTTCCCAAATGTTGTTTAGAATGAGGTTCCATTCATTACTTAGACAAACATAAACTCAAAACAAATGAATCTGTTGCTTTCTGTTGAAAAGTCAGTTAATGCGTGGTTTAATTTGTTTGTTCTTTTCTGTTTTCACATTTAAACCAGTTTTTAATAGGCACATAATTATTGTATCCTATATACAGATGAGCTACAATGTGATGTTTTGATTTATGTTTACAATGCAGAATGATTAAACTATTTCATTTTTACAATTCTTTTAGCTCTAGCTCATAGAAATAGTCAAGGCTAAATGTGGTTCTTTTATTGGATCCTTTATTGGGATTTTTTGGATACTCATTACTTGAAATAAGATATACATGATTGGTATTTGCATGACTTATATGATTGTTGCTACTGTACTAAAAATAGATGAACATAATTTTTTTCCATTTCACAATTTTAATTGGCATGTATAATAGTAACTGATACCTTTGGATATATGTTTAATCTTGAACCAGTGCTGTATTTCTTATTAAAATACAGAAAATATACCTCACCTGTCAGAATCTATGCTGGCTTTTTGGTCTCTCTTTTTTCCAGAGACAAAAAACAGAGCTTTATGTTTTCTGTTTTCAACTCTTTTCGTTTCTGATTTACTGGTACAGTTATTAGGTAGTCTGCTTCTAAAAGGGGCTTGCCAACTAAATGTTACAGGTCTGAGTTATTCTGCAGTTAGATTCCAGGTTCTTCTCATTTTTAATAAATAAAACAAGCAAAAAGCAGTGGCCAAGTTTATTCATGAAAGTGGAAGTGGAGAGTGAGTCTGGGTGGAATAAGGGGACAAAGAAGGTGAACGCTCAAATGCAAGTACACACTGCGTCTGGGAAATACAGTGTGAGCTGTCATGGAAAGTGATGATAGCAAGCTCTTCATGGTGTCTGCCTCTCCTTTCATTGTCCAAATCCGGAGGAAACGATGAGCACTTCCGTACACGGATGTGAGAGGCAGTACACGGATCCCATGTCTCAGGGTGCTGTCTCATCCAGGCCATGCTGGAGTTCTCGCTAGAGCTCCACTTGCAGGGCTTTGGGAACGGTTCTGTGCAGGTGTCCAGGGTCTCGTGATGAGCAGATCACGCCTACTGCCCCGACGAGCTGTGCCTTGCTCGTGTCTCCATACTGTAATGATAGTGCAGGCAGAAAAGTGTAATACCAGAGTGAAAATGGAATCAGAATACCTGGCAAAATCCAACAGCCATCATTTGCTTGCTTATTTATTTATTTATTTAGTTAGTTAGCTAGTTATTTTTACATTTTATTTGTTAAAATAAGCAGCTTCAGAATAGAGCTAAAAGTAACTTTTCCAAGAAAAACCACCAAAAATACGGGGCTTTTTTTTTTTTTTTTTTTTTTTTTTTTTTTTTTTTTTTTTTTTTTTTTTTTTTTTTTTTTTTTTTTTTTTTTTTTTTTTTTTTTTTTTTTTTTTTTTTTTTTTTTAATGGTAAGTATTTATTGTGGGTAAATTTTTTGACTTGTTTTGTAAGACAGGGTGTTGCTACATATATATCAGACTGTCTTGGAACTCACTATGTAGCCCAGGTTGGCCTCAAACTCATGCCAGTGTTCCTGCCTCAGCCTCCCACATGCTGGGATTAAAGGGGTTCATCACCACATCCAGTAACTTCTTCATTGTTAAAAGAGGGAAAATACTTGATGCTTATACAATTAGCTTCTAGGTATTTTGAAATGCAAGGTTTTACTGCTCAATGTATTTAAATCATTGATGCCTTGAAAAATATACCAATAGCTTTCCTCTGGTAATGCTGCTTATACTCCATCTCCCCATTTACTGCTGATATCAATATTTTCCAGCATTTAAACCAATTATGATGATCTTTCCCCCAAAGGGACACAGATCAAGTCAGGTGTGGAGCATATGTAGTGTACCTGATAATAGTGCTGCTGACACTTAGCTCAGCTCAATTTTAGTACAGAATTATTCCAGCTGGCCTAACAATATTCTTTGTGAGCCACAGAGACATTGTAGAACATTTTGGAGTAGTGAAAAATAGCATTGAAATTACATTATAATGTTACAAGTTTGCACTTTTGTGGGACAGGGCTTCTAGCTGACCAGGCTCCATGTGACCTAGTGTTATAGTTTGTATCTAGTGTCCCCCGACAACTGCCGGCACACATGGGGGGCATTTTTTTTTTAATTTATTTTTTTTAGAATTTATTTTATTTTATTTATTATTTTTATTCTTGTTTCAGAACCTTTGTTTGCTTATTCACTCATTTTTATGGCCGGCTCAGCCCACCCCGAGGGCAGAGCTGGCACAGCATGTGGTGCCGGGGATTGAACCGCGGTCCCTGAAGCCACCCAAGCTTCCCCAAGCAGGTGCTTTAGACCACTGAGCCATCCTGCCAGGCCCCATGGGGGGCATTTTGGAGCTAGCTGGATCATGGTATCTAATGCTGGATCTATGGTGTGTGACACTGGGATTAAGGGTGTAGAATATTAAATGAGTCACTGATTGGAATTAGTATAGTTCTTGACATGGATGACTGGATTTACTGAAGACAGAAGTTCAAACCCTGGTGTGGGTGGCACCACCATCGTGAGTATCTTCAAGAGAACAGATTTAATTCAGAGCACAGAAATGTACCACAGTAATGTGTACTATTTGCCCACAGAGTCAGATGTCAGAAAAGTACAAGAAACATGTGCACAGATTGAGATCAGTTAGTCACCCCATTGTGTAGTTATCTTTCAGAGATGTTGAATGTTGGCAAAACTTTAAGTCTTATCTGGCTTATAGATTCTTACAAGAATGTTGAGTTCCACAGCAAGATAAATTAAAAACATTGAGTTAGAATTAAGCATGATTCTTTATTATAGTTATTTTTCCAGCACTAAATTTTAAGAGAGGACCAAAAATAAAATGCTCCACAAATATTGAAAAATGGTGATTTTCATCACAAAACTTCTAGTGTTCATGTCCTCTAATGTTTTAGAAAACACCGTTTGGGAACTCTTTTTTAGTGCCTGAAGATATCTAACCAGTCCTCTAGAAATGTTTAATCTGAAATAGCACCTAAAAAATTGCACAAGGAAGGATATTTATTGGATATAAAAGATTGAGTATAGCAGTATCACACAAGCATCAAAAGCATAAAGCCAGCCTAGACAACTTTGGGGGGCTGCCCTAATGACTTTCTCCTCATTGAGGTAAAGTGTCTTACACTCAACACCCACAACTCCAACGAGGAGAAGTTTCTTTTGGGTCACATTTCAGCTCACAGTCTGCTGGCTCCTGGGCACGAGGGCATTGCAGAGGAGGATCATTTGCAGCATGGTGGACAAGAAGCAGACAAGAGTAGAGCCAGAGAGAAAGGATTCCATGGCTTAACTCTTCCAATCCGACTTCACCACTGAGGAGCGAGCCACTGAGCAGGCCCATTGTCTAATCACCTACCTCCTCCAAACCCTGACCCTCAGGTTTGGGGCTCTGGGTTGACACCTGGCATAAATAAGAGCAGAAACTCAGCCTTGAAATTAAAAAAAAAAAAAAAAATTGAAAAGGGCTGGGGATATAATTCAATGCAAAGGTTCTAGGGCCAATCTTGAATTCCAAGGGGAGAAAAAACTAAAGAACCCACATGAGTATCACATATGCACACATGCACATGCACACACGTACCTTATTCACAAATATGAACCAAAAGTTATAATATGCCAAAACCACTTGTTAACAGTTTGCTTTGATTGAAAGTTCAGCTTTCTACTTTTGTTCCAAGGTGTAAGACAAAGATGGAAAAGAATCTAAACTACAACCCTGAGTCCACTTGAGAGGAGCTTCACAAAGAAAGCACTTGCAAGAACAAAAGTGGTGTAGATATTAATTCTCACAGCAAGAGGTGAATTGTGTGGTGGTTGGTCTCCTCAAAGAGGATGTTCCAGACAATCTAAGAGGCAAAACAAAAGAGACCAAAACAGCCTACGTAATGTCAGAATTCTGTGACTTTGGCTTTGAGAGTATTTAATTTGGCAAAAGTTATTTTCCATGAGTAACCAAGCCCTGCACTCATGGGATCAAACGGCAGTATTAATCAGAGTCAACAGTTAACATTGTAATGCTCTCCAAAATCAGTGTGAGGAGAAGTAACTCCACTTAAATGCTATGCAGAGAAACACTTCAGGCTGAATCCTTGGGGAAAAAGTTAACAACCCCAACCTCATGCCAAATATTCCTAAAGTTTTCTCAACAGTACAGTTAATCCTCTGTGCTGGCAAAAGCCACTTTTCTTTCATTATTTATGTCTGCTTTGGCAAAGGAGTCCTTAGGTGCAAAGGAAACACTCACAGAACTGTCACAATGTGTTTGACATTGTCTCTGTGGTGACAAGGTTGTCGCCAACTGTCAGTTTCAAGGTAATTTCATTTTATATGATGCTGCACAGCTTACAGGCGTGGGTTTTTATTCTCTGTAATGTCTTCATTAGTAACAGCAGTAATCAATTACCTTAAAGAAAGAGGGTGCAGAATAAATGTAATAATCTTGGGATGAGGTCTGCATGTGGGACCATGTATTTGGTTTTATGAATTTTTAAATAATGGAAAGCTAGAGAGATGCATCATGTGTGGTGCTCACGTTAGTCGCTAACGTCTGTGTGCATGGCTTTTTCATTTCCTTCCACAGCCGGGTCTTTCCAGCCTAAATACCTAAAAAAATAAGCACAAATTGTGTCACCATATCTATACAATGAGAAGGTGACTCTTCTGTAAGAGCCTGTAGAAAATCTCAGAATAAAGGAATGTGCTTCGCATATTAGGAGTAAAATTTTCCCTGGTGCTCACAGAACACTGCTTCTGGAGCTTGGTAGTACACACACTGAAAAGTTTAAGGGTTGCTTGATAAACTCTTAGCTTGGAGAACACCAAGTTATGTGACATGAATCAAGGTTCTTTCCTGTATCAAGAAGAGAGACTTCCAGAGGATGATGCACAATGCGAGATGGTATAGGAAGAAGAAAATACAGCTTCCTGAACTTGCTTCTCAGAAACCTGGCATAGGCCTATGTAATTCCATAAAGCATGTATTTAAGAGAAGAATAAGGCTTTCAAGTAGCCTATCAGCTTCATATATAATGCGAATGTACCTATAAAACCCCAACTTTAAAAAAAAAAAAAAAAGCTACCCTGACAATGAGGTCAACGTCATTTTAGGCTTCAGCACGCAAACCTTGTACAACTGCAGCCTCCCTATATAGATTTTTCCCCTTTTCTCCTATTTGAGACAATGTGAGTGTGAAATGGAGACGTTATAACAGAGTAGAGCCCACAATCATCTCTAAAATGTGAAACACTGACTTAAAAGGGTTGACATTGCAATGTTGACATCTTTCCCTTGGGCATTAAAACCCAAAATGTACCTGCCAATGTGAAATGGTGATCCCACAGATCCTGAAATAAGGTGTCTTAGTTACTTTTCACTTGTTGCTGGGACAAATACCCGACATTCAAAATGAAGAAAGGAAAGGTTTATTTAGCTCACAGTTCATGGAGGTTTCAGTCCATATTTGGCAGCCCCAAGGCTGAGTGGAACAGAGCAGAGAGCGTCCAGTTCATAGCTGCGGAACAGCAACAAAATGGTGGCAGAGGTAGCCAACCAAACAGGGCAGTAGAGAGCAACAGCAACAGCTTGAGTCTGTCACTCTGTCGCTCTTTATATTACATTCAGGCTCTTCACCTTAGGATATCCGCCCTAGACCACACCCATAGTCTCAGCCTTACTTAGACCAATAATCCCATCAGTACTAAAACACAATCCCAGGGATCATGAATCAAGTCTCAATCTATAGAAGCCACGCCCCATGATTGTATGAGGCTTTGGGGGGACAACTAGACATAAACCATAACATTACGCTATAGAATTCTAAGGGACGGGACCATTTAAGACTCTGTGTGTGTATAAGCATGTGTGTGTGCGTGTGCGCACGCATGTACACGCACATGCATGCTCACTATCTCAGTTACTCATCTCTCATTGCTGGGACAAATACCCAATACCCCAAATAAAGGAAGAAAAGGTTTATTCAGCTCACAGTTACTGGAGGTTTCAGTCTATACTTGGCCGGCTCCAAGACAGAGTAGTACAGCGTAAAGAGCATCCAGTTCATGGCAGTGGAACAGCAACAACGGCAATAGGCCAACAATAGCAACTGGTCAACAACAGTAACAGAGAAAGCAATTCTCTGTCTCTCTTATATTACATTCAATCTCTGAGCCTCGGGGTCTCTGTCTCAGGCCACACCCACAATCCCAGCAGCACTTGGAGCCACAATCCCATCCTTGGATAACCCATTATCCCAGTGGATCATGATTTAATCTCAAGCTCTAGAAGTCCCCACTCCATGACTGCATGAAGCTTTGCAGGGACAGCTAGACGCAAACTATGACATTCACATACATGCACAAGTGCAGGATTGGAAGGCTGGGAAGAAACTTCAGGAAAAGGAAATCAAGCCACACTCCCCCAGATCTCCAAAGCTAGTGAGAATTTCACAGTCCGACATTTCGTCAAAGATCTCTGCAGTGTGTTTTTTTTTTTTTGCCAGTTTGTGGTTTTCAAATAATCATAGGTCACTGATACTAGGATTTAATTGTACAAAGGACAGATCTGGAAGCAGCCATGGTATTTGCCCAGTAAAAGGTCTCGAGTCTATCTTGTGTTCTCTCATAGAAGAGATCATTTGGGCTGGCCAGTTGCCAAGTCTTCCCTTACACCTACATACTTGGTTTGGCCATAATTTTCACTCCTTTGCATTAGGATGAATAGGAGTTGGCTAGTGTCATGGACTGAGTTTTATTTATTTATTTATTTTTTTGTCATTTTTTTTTGAGACAGGGTCTTGCTATGCAGTTGAGGCTGGCCTTGAGCTCACTTTTGTAGCCCAGGCTGGTTTCGAACTCTCACCAATCCTCCTGCCTCAGCCTCCCAAGTGCTGCGGAGTTTTATAATGTAGGCCACATTGCTATCTAGGTCACTCTCAATATATATATTGAGCTATGGATGTTGAGATATATCTTTAAATATGTCTTTAAGTCCCTGTTTTTTTTCTTCTACACAAAAATAAAATTGTTTTTGCCCCATAACTTCTAGGTTCATAAAGAAGACACTGAGAATCTAGAACTGAATTACCTTGTGAGCAGAGCTCTCAGCCATATGGACCTGCAAAGATGACAATAAAAGGATACAAGTGAGAAAGGCCGCTTTATTTTTAAGCCATGAGTATTTAGAGGTAGAGAAATTGCTTCCACAACTCATGTTGTTATTTGCCTAATTAATACAAAGATTGATTTGACTCACTAGCTCATGCTAATCAAAACCGGTGGGAGATTAGGGTAACTATCAGAATGGTAGCTTATTAACTCGGTTTGACAAGTGTATCTGTCGTTCAGACAGAAATTTTCATGCTGACACGATTCTCTATCTATTGAAAGCCTATGAACAGATAGCATTCTCTAGCTATTATGAGCCAAGCAGAACTGAAACCCACTTTACCTGCTAACAATCAGAGCTTACTGCACAAGGACTGGAAAATGGGGAATTTACATTCTCCATATTCTTAAAGAGGGGCTTCATAAGGAAGAGTGAAAAGCTACTGAGGAAATTTGAAACCAGAACAATAAGAGGAGTCGACCGAAACTAGAACCTTATAGCAAATAGCTAAGAAATTCTGAAGCATCCATCTCTTGAGATCACATCTCCAGTGTGACAAAATAGAATTTTGAACCCGATAATGGAAGTTCCTTATCAGACAATCCTTGGATAAGGTCCTCTGTTATGCTTGGGATGTATGCTGTTCCCTCCAAAACTCACGTTGAGAACTAACTCCACTGTAGCTGTGTTGAGTGGTGGTGGAATGGTTAAGAGGTGTTAGGGTTTGTATGTAGATGCTCCCTCCCGGACTACATGTGCCCACAGGTGGGGCTTTTAAAAAGTAAGTAGATGATCAGGATATCACTCTCTTTCCTCCTATGAGTGCCAATCTTAGAGTGCCCTACACGGTGCTTAGAAAGGGAAAATTGAAAAGGTATTTTATAGTTTTCAAGGAGGTATACTACTTGGCACCATCTTATTGTTTGCAGTAGGAAAGCAGAGGGAACTTGCCTTCCAGGGACGAACTTACAGCCTTGCATGGGACAGACATAAACAAATACATTCACATGCAGGTTGCCAATGGAGTGTAAGAGAGAATGCAGAAACAGTTACCGGAAGCAGCTATAGCACAAAGAAATGTGCTTAACTTCTCTTGGCTGTTGGGCAAAGGAGGAAACGAAGGGAAGGAAGCTTCCTATGAGAGCAGAAGATTGCTATGCAAAACTGATGGAGGTGTGCCCAAAAGCAGAGAGACTAATGGAAAACACCCATAAAGTGGTAGGAAAAGTCTATTTGGTTGTAACCAGTTCAGTAATGAGCAGAGTACAAGTGAGAGAACGGAGAGGTGAGCCTTGTGAATAGAAGTCTTCTGCTGTAAAGAATAACTATGGATCCACTTGGGAGTGCTGTTATAGCAACATAACATGAGCTGGCTATCTAAAGCAACACAAAGATGTTGCTTCTCAGTCCTAGAGGCTGAAGTCCAAGATTGAGTCCAGCACTGATTTTAAGACATGAGAGAGAATGATCTGACTAGTAATTTCTTGGCTTGTAGAAATGCTATCCTGATCTCTGCTGTCACGTTCATATTGTATTTCTTTGTGTGAGCGCCTGAGTTCTGAAGTCGCACTTTTGCTAAAGATACCAGTTATGCTGGATTGGAGGCTACACTAAGGACTGTATTTTAGTTTTCTGTCATTGTGTAAAGGTCCTGTGAGATTCCATTCTGAAGTGGTGCAGGTTAGGATTTCATCAGAGTACTTTTGGTGGGACACAATGCACAGTTCCATCCATAGCTATGGGCACTTAAATAACAGCTAAAGAGAAAGAACAAAGCCTGAAGCATAAACATAGAAGAGAATGCAACATCAGCGTTGAGCAGGACGTGGGCTGGACTGCACAGTAAGACTGAGTAAATGTAGACCCCAAGCCCCAGCTGGGCCTCGTGCGCTCACTCTGTGTCTATTTTCTTTCTCTCAGTTGCAAAATAATGGTAAGAGATCACTTCTCAGCCTTTTGGTTAAGATCAAGTATAGTGGTAATAATAGCATTACTACATCTAAAAGGTTTCTGTCATAATTAAACGTGACAGACTCTGAGCACACAGTTGACATTTAACAATAGACATGACAGACTGAGTTTAGTCACATAGCCGTGACGTCTTACATATGCACATGCTACTGAATGTCAAAGGTGTTCTAGGCAAGCATTATTTGGTTTCCTCAATGTACAACATCATAAAAGGTAACACTGCGAGAGGCTCTTTTTGCCCCCCCCCATACAAAACTTGTTAAATGCCACATCTGTGTCATGTGGTGAAAAACCTATGGAAGTGCACAAGTACAAAGAACGTGAATTATGGTTGTGAAGCAGGATTCCAAAACATTCCACTCTTGTGCTTACTAGAAAGAAACTCAGCTCTGATTTGACACCTCATGAATCTCTCTCTCCTAGCGGCTTGGTTTGGGCTTAATGTGGCAACCAATCTCCTCAGGAGAACGAAACAAAGGTTTGCCTTTCTCTGTGTATCTAGCTAGTGAAGTAGATAAGAGTTAGATTGCTCCCCCTTCCCCTTTCCCTACCACCTAAAAGCTGGTAAGGTCCTGCGCCCATCAGAGTGAGACTGCTTTTTCTACCTGCACTGGGTGAGCACTACTTACACACCACATAAACCCTTAGAAGAGTGTTGTCACATACACGACACACTCACACGACGCTTTATATGAGCATCTACCTTGTGGCTGATAGTACAGAGCCAAAACCATGTCCCAGATCAAGGTTTATACTTTTTTAAACTTTCCCAGCCCTTGTGCCCTTGGATTAATGATATTTTGCTGATGCTCTTTAAGGGGCCTCGAAAAGGACTGTTATTCTTTCAGGCAAAACTTGTTTAAATGATATTTCTGAAAGACACAACTATTCTAAGCATTCCCTTTGCTGCACGTTTCTGTATGATGCAGTAATTGATGTCATTTTTTTTTTTTTGGTATTGCTTTCCAAACAGCTTTACTGCATTTTCTATCAATCCTAGCCACCCCCCCCCCCCATTCTGTAGAATTCAGAGCATCCTTTTGCTCTCCTTCCCCTCTAAGTTTATTTGTAAGATGCATGTTTGTAAGAAACAAAAAGTTTCCCGGCCCTGGTAGTCATCTCCAGGTCCCCACATCATAGTCAGCAGGTGTCTGTTTTGGAGACCATGACACACAAAGGAAGCCCTCCATGGCTGGTCTCTTTAGGTGAGGATTTCCTGAGCCGAAGCCTGTGAGGCCGGTGTCTGCGGGCCTCCCCCATCTCCTGCTATCTTCCTGGCTTCACTGCCCACTCCTGCTTACTTGATTTCTTTATGTAGCTTCTAAATAATCTCTTCTCCATGTTAACATCTTCGTTATCTTTAAGTCTCAAGGCATAACTTTACCTTGAATTTCAGGATCCTCATGGGTCTCCGTTGCCACCAGGAAACGTCCAAAGATCTGCACACGTCATTCAAGATCCTTCGAAGACGTGCTCAAACTACTGCCCCCAAGTTCTTGCCTCCAGAGATCTTTCAATGTAAAGCTGTCTGTCCATAAACACCTGCACCATGCTGTGTGTTTGGTTGCTGTCTTCCTTCCGCTCGGAAAGCAGAGCCTTATGTCCCTCAGGGGTCTCCCTAGTTCTTCCTCTCCCCAGGGCACTCCTTCCCTAGCATCCACAGCATTTTTACTCTGTGACTCATGAATCCGGGTATCTGCCCAGCTTTCTTTGGGACTGTGAATTCCTCGAGCACAGAGATACATCTGATTCATCACCCAAAGGTGTCGGACACAGCGTCATCTACAAGCCACAAGCACCAAGTCCATATTTGAGAATGACTGTGTGCCAAGGTAACAGATAAAACTCTCAACAATTTTCACCATGCATTGTGTGCTGAGGTACAACACTCAGGCACTTGCTTATAACCAACGCTTTAGGCAGCTCTGCCAGATAATTTGCCCCCATGGAACAGCTCTCTTGTGATTTCTCCTATTTTCTTAGCACAGTTCCCCTGACAATAGTCCCTTACTCTACAGGCAAGATGTGTGCGTGGGAAAGGAAGGGAGTGAGTGGTGTTTTTCTATCTCATTTGTCTTGCTATTGCTTCAAGTTCACTAGTCGCATTTTGTCTTGTTATTGACAGACTAAGTTGGTTCTCAAGTATTCTGCTTTCTGAAACTGCACTTGAAGGTCCATTATAGTTCTTGGTGTTGTGCAGGCCCCAGAAATCAATCTTGATTTGGGATCCTGTGATTTTTTTTTTTTCCCATGGGAGGCAGAAAAGTTCCATTTAGTTTGTTTTCCCTGCTGTGAACTAGCAGCTTCCCAGCACAAAAGTATCTATGAAGAGAAGCTAACTAAGGCAAGCACCTCAGGAGTTGTGCTGTGTTTGTCTAGATACATACTTACATGCCTCTGTGTGTGTGTGTGTGTGCAAGTGTAAGTGATCTGAGTGAGGAAAGCTGAGAGTCACCTTGCATGATAGTTTAATAACCATGAGTGAAAAAAGGAAAAGCCATTGTCTTTAAAAATGATAAAAAAATAGATCTGGGCTCTAGACAGCTACACCCACCCTCACACAGACACTAATCGTGAAGCAAGTTGAGGGAAGCAGAATTCTCTGCCACATCCTCAGACTTGGTAAATTCTTCTCTTGTATAATATTTCTTTTAGCAGTAGTCTTTATTACTTTCATTACTTGAATGAAAGTCCTTGGAAAAAGATAAAGGCAGATATATAACACAATTTATGCATCCTTCCCTCTCTTTTAATTTTTTTTCTGCCCACTTGCCAGTGTTCAGGCCACTCCCCTTGGAAGGAATTCAAAGTCTTTTGGTTTAGGTTCTATGGTTCTCCTTTGTGTCTCTGACAATCTTTTTTTAAAGTACTGAATTAATGAGTCATTGTTATTTACAGTCTCAGTGCGGTGTTGAGAAGTTTCTTTCACAGAGAAAATGCAAAGTGAGCACAATCTAGGTTACCCTGAGCTCCTGACCTTGCTGGTTTTTCTTCCCAGTGGTGCTGACTGAACCTCTACCCTGGCTGCTGGTGGGTGCTAAACGCTGGGATCTGATTGCTCTTCCCTAGCTTTCCTTCTAGCCCAGGTTTCCCAGGGCTCTGAGGCTGCCCTTGGGCAGGTGCCCTCGTCGCCCAGGGACACGCCCGAGACTGTCCCTGGAAGTGCTCTCCTCTTTATACCTATCTTCTGCATCTAGGCACAATGGCAGTGTTCAAGCACACAGTTCCATCTTTAGTTTGACTGAATGAGTAGGCTGATAGGCTCATTCAAAATGAAAGGAATTACGAGGACTTCTCTTTCATCTTAATCATATATTTAGAATAGGGATCTTAGTTAACTCAAAGAAGAAAGTAGTATGATACAGTCTCTACAGATAAATTGCATGTGTGTGTGTGTGTGCGCGCGCGCGTGTGTGCACATATGAGAGAGACAGGCGGAGAGAAATAGGGAAATAAAGGGTGAAGTCAAGGGGCATTGTCATCCTTTAAATTGTACCATGACCATCACCAGCAATTGAACCTGAGGAACCATCCCATAAAGGCTCTAGGCAGGTGCTATTTTCACTACTCAGTTTGCCCAGCTGTCAGCAATCTAAGTAGTGCAAATAGTGGAGAAATAAGAAAACAGTAGAAAACATCTGCAATTTGTTTGCAGTGTAAAGACCTCATTCCCACCAAACACACACACACACCCCAAAGGGTTCCAGCTATGCATCTGTTGTTACTTGTCCCTTGGAACTGGGACAATAGCAAAAATGGTTATCTAGGGATCTGCTAAATACACTTATTCCCTTGATAGTCAGTGGCATGTGGGTCGTAGTATCGTAGGTAAGATTGAGCTGTTTTCCAAAAGTTAGTAGGGTTGCATAGGATTTTTGTCATACATGTTTAGCTAAATTTTTAATATGCCAGTGCATTGCACGAGGTCATTGGCTCCTTAGTCAAGTTCCCTACAAAGCTTGTAAAACATGAAATTTACGTTATTTCAAATAATGCAAAACAGATTTTATTTGCTCATTTTTCATGCAGTTTTATAATTAAGGCCTTGATAAATATCTCTAAGACTAATTAGTGGCACCAGTGTCAATGTCAGTATTGCATTCTGTCTAAGTTATTTTTTTTTCAGAGGTTTTATGAGCTGTTTCTTCTCTTCCATTGATCCCTACCTTTCAGTCAGCCCTCTGAGCTGAAACCTCTACAGAATTATAGATTCAGCACAGAGAGGCTCAGTGTGCAACCCAGCAGTCTAATTTTGGTGCAGAGCAGCTCCATGAGTAACCCAGCGGTGGAGCTCGGCAATGAGTTTCTTAGTGCACAACACAACAGTCAGAATCTGGCACAGAATTTGGCACAGAGGAGCTTGGTATGCAGCCCAATGGGCAGAATTTGGTGACATGGTCCTGTGAGAAGGGACTGAGGCCTTCAACTAGGTCAGGTGAGCTGAGGCATACTGCTAGGCCCAGCAGAACCCAGACTGAAGCCCAGACCTGTGAAGCAATTCTCAAAGCAAAACATAAATGAACTAGTCTGCCTGGAAGCCTCCAGGTATGTGATGGGGAGGTGCCCAGGCAGAACTCAGGGAAGTAATTTAAGTACACGTTCCCAATTTATGATCTGCCTTGTTATATAGTTATAGTGTTTTTTGCATATGGTCTAAAAGACAACATCATTAGTTATCAAAGTTAGTTAATTTCTAAATTTCATGTGCTATTATTACTATTGTCAATTGTATGAGTATAACTAGGGTACCATATCTGTTTTAGCCTCATGTTGTCCTTCAGGTAATAATATTAGGAGACACTGGGGTAACAAATTCACCAAAGCCCTATACTGAAGGATAGAGGACAGTGCCAAGCAGAAATCAATACCAGACTCTCAATAGGAAAGGGAAACACTTGGGACAAAACAATAATTTCTGACACAGAAGAGATACCTAAAACACATTCTTTACAGAGAAATTCTGATTCCAGTGATACAGCTACTACAATAAGCTTAAAAAAAAATCACAGAAACCAGTTTCTATTTTCTAGAAATAGAAACAGAAATTTTCTATTTCTCTGAAATAGAAAATGACTAAACAAAGGAACAAAATAAAATCTCAGAATCCAACCCACTCAGAACAAAGCCAGGAAACAATAGCATAGAAGAAATTAAAAGTCACCTTAAAATGTGTAATAATACCAACTGGACTAAAGAAACAACGGCAGAAGGGTATGGAGGAAATCAGACGAAAAATAATCTCCCAGCCAAAAAATTAAATGATAGCTATAATGAAAGAATTGCCATTTCTAAAGAAGACACTGGAAAAAAAAAAAAAAAAAAAACACTACATGGGAATAGAAAAATGATGGAAACCTTTAAGGAGCAATATAGCAAACAAGTGGAATGCATGAAGCAGAGGTATAGACGAAATTAAAAGTCTATTAAAAGTTGGCAAAACCATTTCCATAAAGGTGAAGGTAGACTTTCAGCCATTGAAGATATTATTTTAGCTAGTGAAAAGGTAAGGGAAAAGCTGTTTAAAATAGCTAAGATCTAGGAAATAATAACTCAACAGCTACAAGATGATGCAAAGATGAACAACACAAGAATAATAGACATCAGTAAGAAAGGAGTCAACACAAATAACATAAAAAGAATATGGGCAGAAGTAACAGCAGAAAATGTCTGAAATATGGGGAAATAATCTGATATTCACATAGTTGAAGCCTACAGAATCAACCCAATTAAAACTACACTACGTATAATAATCAAGATAGCAGAAACTTAGCACAAAACATGCTAAAAGCCAGTGGAGAAAAGAAATAGATCACATTTAAAGGATCAGAATGATAGCAGATTTCTCCTTATAAACCACAAAGTCAAGAAGAGCACCGAGTGAAGCACCTCAGGTCCTACAAACAAAACAAAACAACACAACACAAAACAAAAAACCCAAATTCCAACACAGACTGATATACCCTGAAAAACTGTCTTTCAAGCTTAATGGAGAGGTAAAATACTTCCATGAAAAAAAAAAAAAAAAAAAAAACCAAAAAAAAAAAAAAAAAAAAAAAAAAAAAAAAAAAAAAAAAAAAAAAAAAAAAAAAAAAAAAAAAAAAAAAAAAAAAAACCTCAAGAAATGCACAATTTTGAAACCAATGCTAAACAGAGCACTAAAGGAAAAAAATCAAAATGATCACAACAGAAAGAAGCCACCGAACAGGTGAAAAAATTAAACACAGGAGAAAAGTAGAGAAACAACAGTAGGCAAATAACATGACAAACATAAACCAACACATATCAATTATAACCACCAACATAAATGGACTGACTTCACCAATTAAAAGAAATGGACTGATAGGGTAGATCAAGAAATAAAATCCAGTAATACGGTGTATCAAGAAACACATTTAACTCATAAGGAAATTCATAGACTGAAAGTCAAAGGATAGAAAATAATACTACATGCTCCAGGAACTCAGAGAAAAGCAGCGTTAGCAACCTGGTCACAGACCATCTAAACTTCAAAATAAGAGAGATCAAATGTGATAAAGAAGGTCCCTACATACTGGTTAGGGGAAAAATTTAAGAGGAAGAGATAACAGTCTTAAATATGTATGCACCAATTATAGGAACCCAATTATATAAGACAAATTCTAACAAACATGAAAAAAATCTAATAACCCATAATACAATCTTAGCAGGAGACCTTAACATCAACTTACTTCAAAAAGTAAATCAAGTAGACAAAAAATCAGCAAAGAGGTAGTAGAACTGAACCAAATATTTGAACAAATGGATTTAGTGGACATATACAGAGTATTCCACACAACAACATCTTAATACACATTTTTTTCAGCTACACATGGAACATTCTCTAAAATAGACCACATACTAGTCCATAGATCATGCTTAAGCATGTGCAAGAAAACAGAAATTATCCCATGCGTATTATCTGACTACAGTGCAATAAAAGTGGAAACAAATGACAAAAGAAACCACAAAAAACCCATACATATAAAAATTAACGAACACGCTCCTCAGCAACCCCTGGGTTACAGGTGAAATTAAACAATATCTACAATCCAATGAAAATTTAAATGCAACTTACTGGAATTTGTGGGATACAATGAAAGCAGTTCTCATCTCAGAAGGAAGTTTATAGCTGTGAATTGAACTTGCATATGGGGAAAGCAGAACTAAAACAAACAAACAAATACCCTAACGTTTTACCTTAAGCATTTGAAAAAGAAGAGAAAATCAAGTCTAAAGCCCAAATATGGGAGAAAATTATAAAGATTAGAGAAGAAATTAATGCATTTGAGACAAAGAAAACAATAAAAAAATCAATTAATCAATGAGTCCAAAAGCTAGTTCTTTGAAAGATTAAATAAAATTGATAGACCCCCTAGCCAAACTTACCAAAAAGAGGAAAGACAAAACTCAAATCCAAGCAATAAGGAAGGAAAAGGGAGAAATTACTACAGATCCTGTGGAAATACAGATCATCAATAGCTATTCTGAAAACCTAACTCTCATAGAATCAAAGACAAAGAAAATGGACAAATTATTGGATAGTTACAAATTACCAAAACTGAATCAAGAAGATATTAAAAACTCAGAATAACCTAATATCAGCCAATGAAATTGAAATTATAATAAAATCCCTTGGCAACAAAGAAAAACCCAAATTCTGATGGATTCACAGCTGAATTCTACAATAAATTCAGAAAATATTTCATCTCAATGCTCCACAAAATTTTCAATGACATTGTAAAGGAATCAATACTCCCAAAATTATTCTTGGTTATATTGATGCCAAAACTAGAGAATGAGTCAAACATAAAAGAGAATTGCAGGACAATCACTCTGTCATGAATATATGCAAAAATTCTCAATAAATTACTAGCAAATAGAATCCAGCAAATCTTCAGGAAGATCATATACCAAGACCAGGTAGAATTCATCCAAGAGATGCAAGTATGATTCATTGTATAAATGCAATATACTACATCAATAGTGCCAAAACCAAAAACCACATGATCATCTCAATTGATGTAGAAAAGACTATTGACAAAATCCAACATTTATTCATGATCAAAGTTCTACAGAATATTTTAATAGATGGCCTATACCTCAAACTGATAAAAGCCATCTATGACAATCCAACTGCCAACAAAATTCTAAATGGGGAAAAACTCAATTTTTTTACTCTCAGATCAGGTATAAGAAAAGGATGACTTCTGTCATCACTCCTGTTCAATATAATTCTGGAATCATTAGTTATAGACATTAGACAAGTGAGAGAAATAAAAAGAATAAGAATAGATAAAGAAGAAGTTAAACTGTCACTATTCACAGATCACATGATAGTCTACTTGGAAGGCCCAAAAAACTACACCAAGAAACACTTAGAATTAATAAACAAATTGAGTAGCAAAACAAAATAAAAAGTCAACATTCAAAAATCAGTACCATTCCTCTACACAGATAACACATTCAAGGAGAAAGAAATTAGAGAAACAATACCCTGCACAACGGCATCCACAAAAAGGAAGTACTTAGAAATTGATTTAACAAAGAAAGCAAAAGATCCATACAATAAAAATTACAAACCTTTAAAAAAACAAAAGATTGAAGAGGATTCCAAAAAATGGAAAGATATTCCTTGTTCCTGGACAGGAGGAACCCACATTGTAAAAATGACTGTACTCTCAAAATCGTTACACAGATTCAATGCAATTCCTATCAAAATACTATCAACATACCTCACAGATCTAGAGAAAATATTCTTAAAATTTATTTGGAACCAGAAAAGACCTACAACAACAAAGGCAATCTGGGACAACAAAGGCAAGGTAGGAAACATTACAATCCTTGACTTTAAATTATATTACAAAGCTATTGTGATAAAATCAGCATCGTGCTGATTAAAACTGACCCAAGGATCAATGGAACAAATTAGAAGATGCAAATACAACTACAAACACACTCAACCATCTTATCCTTGACAAAGGGGCCAAACATGTTCACTGGAAGAAGGATAGCCTCTTTAACAAATATTGAGGGAAAAACTAGCTTGCCAAGACTAAACTAGACCTGGCTCTATACCATGCACTAAATTGTAGGCTAAATGGATGAAAAATCTAAATATTAAAACGAAAACACTATCTCTGCTGGAAGAGATTGTAGGTAGAAATCTTGAAGACATAGGGATAGGCAGGGCAGAGAGCTCATGAACAAAAAGCAAACTGCATAAGAAATACTTCAAAGGATCAACAACTGAGATCTCATGTGATTGAGAAGTTTCTGCACTTCAAAATAAATCACCAAGAGAGGCTAGGAGAAAACCTACATTTTGGGGGAAAAATTTAACCAACAATCACTCAGATAATGGACTTCTATCCAGAATATATAAAGGACTGAAAAAATTAGGCTCCAAGAACTTAAACCCCTATCAAAAAATGAGCATCTGAGATGATTATACACTTCTCAGGGGAAGATATACAAATAGCTAATGAATACATGAAAATGTGTTCCACAGCACTGGCCATTGAAGAAATTAAAATTAAAATAACTTTGAGATATGATCATACCCCAGAAAGAATGGCTATCATAAAAAAAATCAACTAATAACAAATGCTGGAGAGGCTGTGGAGAAAAAGAAACACTTCTCCACTGTTGGTGGGAACATACACTGGCACAACTATTGAAATCAGTGTGGAGACTCCTCCAGAAACTATGTCTGGAACTCCCATTCAACCCAGACATCCTCCTTCTGGGTATTTTCCCAAAAGAACCAAAAACATCATATCATAGTGGTATATATGCATTCATGTTTATAGCAGCACAATTTGTCGTATCTAAATTGTGAAAACAATCAAAATTCCCATCACCTGAGGAATGGATGAAAAGTTGTCATAGTTTGTACAATGGAGGATTAATTACCTATAAAGTAAGACAAACTTGAGGCCTTTATAGACAAATGGATGCAGGTAGAAACTATATTCATAAGTGAAATAAATGAGACCCACATGTGTAAACGTCTTCTTGTCTCTGTAGCATAAGAATCTGAAAGAAAAATTCTGCAAGGTATAAAAGATAAAGTGGAAAACAAAACTGAACATTAGGATTAAATAACAAAGGTGAGGAAAAGGAGAAAAGATAGGGGAAAAGAAAGGGAGAAAAATCGTGCAAGTGTATGTGCTGGATGGCTGAGATGATTGAACTAATAATTTTCATCAGTCTTTTGAAAATAGCACTTAATGTTTAGAATTTTCACTTAGACTACCTGTATATCTGCGATCTGAGCAATTACATTGATAATAACAATGTGTAATGCAAAAGCCACAGTTGAATATCTTTCATTTTACCCTCCTAAATGTGAACCATTTCTAATGTCTGATCAGTTGTTATTATATTCTCTTTAAAAGAAATTTTTAAGTAAAAAAGATGGGCAAAAGTTAAGGTACATTGAAAGCAAGGATTAACCTTCAATTGTCCTGTTAACCTGAGTGACAGATTTGACAATAAAAATACACAGTATAGCAACCATTGCATGATTTTCTATTACTGGCTTGAAAATCTGTAACATGTACATTGTCATATATTGCTGTTTCTGATTTTGTGCTCTTTGTATTTGCTTTTGTTTTTGTTTTTATGATTCAAAAATAAGATAAAATTTTTTTTAAAATAATAAAAATAGAAAACAGTGGCATGCATTTGAAAAACATGATAGTTAAAATTAAGCTTAGATTAAAATTAGAAGGCTGGAATTAAAGGTTCTTGTGGGAAACAAAGTTACTAGAATACCTTCACTGTCAAAACCCAGACCTCAAAAATTTAAACACAAGAGTAGAGCAATGCAAAATAATTATTTCCTAGTGTCATTCTTCACCAGAAATTTTCTAGTAAGAAATAAGCCCCTGAAAAGCACATATTATAACATTAACAGTACCATAGTACATACAAATAATTGTAAGATCTCATGTTAAATATTTCATTTTGTCCTCACATATCTTCTAAGGTAGAATTTTTCATCCTCCTTTGACATCTAAGAAACAGATTCTAGGTAAGGAACTAGGGTGACACTTCACATTTTTTAAATCAACGTTTTGTATTAATTTTCATAGTTTACAGAAGAAAATGCGTAGGGTGAAACCTTGAATCAGTAGTGGTTCAGAAAGTTCAAGTAGCAGTCCACTTTTCCTGGGTGTGATGTGGTGTTCCTGGTAATAATGTGTAGTGTAGGAGCTCGAATTTGGCTTTTTCTCTACCTTTACACAATTTTTTGGCCACAGGCATGGTGTTCTAGTACCATGTTCCTAACATTTTAAATTTTTAATTCTTTCAAAAGAGTAGAAAATTCAATTACTATAACAAAAACTAATTTAAAAACATTGCTTTACACAAGTGGATACCTATACTTGAAACTGACTAATATAACATTAACTTACTATCGGGCTGAAGTTTAATTTATCTTCCAACTTTCAGACCTCTGAGCACTGGACTGTAATACTTGAGGCTGCCTTAGCTTTAATACTCTTCTGTAATATATGGAAAGGTATCAGTTGCACAGTTAGCACTAAAATACTAAATTCATGAGAAGTTTTCCTCTTTTTTTTTTTTTTTTGTTAATTTGGGTTTTCTCATTGTTCACAATAGAAATATATGGTGCTTTTACAACAGAAAAGTAATTCCATGTCAAATATTATTAGAATGTAAGCATTGATTCTGTGGCAATAGTTCTGCCATTCAAAGCACTTTTTAGGACAATAGGCTGAAGATTATCCAGAAAAGCTCCCAAGGAATGTATTAGATTGTAGGCTGAGCTGTAGCTTCTCAGTTCTTCTCGTGATACAAGGGCGACTTGACAGGAAGGAAATGATAAGGTGAGGCCACAGGATGAAAGAAGTGCCACACAACCGGATTGCAAAGCATGGGTTGGACCAGAAGATCAGAGACTAAAAGGAAACGATTATACTCAGAGAAAGTGCTTGGAAGGTGATGAATACATGGGAGCAGAAACCACAAACTGCATGAACTGTCATGAGCCTCTGCATACATCCCAAAAAGACACGACTACCTCTCAGGATTCTGGGAGCGAGTGCAATGGAATATGGGAGTTTTCAGGTAAGACCTACCAATTTGGTATCTAATAATCCCAGAGATATATTTTTTTAAATTTTTGCTAACAAAATGGGTCATGTGTCCTTGAGAACCTTTTCCAAAAAACACCAATCTTAACCTACTGTCACAATTTTTATAAAATAAATTTTATATGTGTACACAGCCAACATAAATTGTAGCCATCCATCTGAAAGCAGTCTGGTCAGCAACTGCTTTACATTCAGGTCATATAATCCAGCATCTCATCAAAGTACTCCACTTAGCCACAATTATGGGCCATAATCTAGATTATTTTAATCACGAGTTGTTATAATTAGCACGTGTGAAATGTTTGTAGAATAGACATTGCACACTGGATTTCTCAACATCTGCATGATTGAGATTCACATGAATAATGTGTCTCTGCATCTATATGCTGTAAAGAAGCCTTACGTTCTCCTCTAAATTTATTCTCTGCCATTCTATCATACAGCAAATTCCCATGATGCTGCCCTTTTATCTAGGGTAATCATAAACTCAGAATTAACCTAATGCTCACTTGTGAGAATAATCTTATTTCTGTTATTTCATAAAATTATGTTTACCAAGATTTGACATCTACTTATTTTTGTTTGAAATATTCTTGGCAGGGGCTCTTAGTGGATTAGGTCTTAGGTTCAGTTACCTTAACCACCACTCCTTAAGCCCTCAACTAGACTGCATAATCCCAGAGAAAGATGCATAATCCCAGGGAAAGGTATAACCTTGTTCTTGCTAAAGTGGCTTTTCTGATGGGATCGCTGGAGCTTTCAGAAGGAAGCCTAAATAAAGACATACTGCATGAAGAAACACCCGAATATACTCCAGGCCTAATTTAAAGCAAAGAAAATTCAGCTCCCTAACTTTTTCTTTAGAAACAAATAAAAGCTCTAGTTAATATATATATATATATATATTTATATATATATTAATATATATTAATATATATAATATATAGTTAATATATATATTATATTATATTATATTAATATATATAGTTAATATATATATATTTCCCTTTTGACTAATGATAGAGATAAGGAATGATTATGAAGTACAAAAAGATACAATTATAAGTTGCCTTGTGCAGTGAAGTTACTCTCTTATACTCAGTACAAAGCCCTGAGGCCCATGTGACCAGTTTCCCACCTACGTGTCCAGCATCATTCTTCTCATTCACTGCCGAGATATGCCAACCTCTAAGTTCCTCAGTTGTAACAAACTCACCCCCGCCCCAGGGCCTTTGCACTAAGTCTACTTTTTCTTTGTATGTTCAGTGTTTTATATTTGAATTTCAGGTCAAATAACACTTGGGCAGAGTGACTTTTTGTGACCATTGTCTAAAGAAGCCCTTGTACTTCCAATTCCTGTCATATCACATTTTTTCATTGCTTTTGACACTAGAATGGAGGGGTGTGTGTGTGTGTGTGTGTGTGTGTGTGTGTGTGTGTGTGGTCGGATGATAAAGGGTCAGATAGAGCTTCTAATAGAGTAGCAAGTTCACCCAAGTGCCTTCACATTGGGGGTGTGATGCATGCAATTGGGTTTCTACTACCTCGGAAGCCCTATAAATCAACAACAACATCGTTATCTCGTGTCAAAAGGGAGACACACACCATACACACAACGTTCAACTGATGCATCCACCACTTACCTATTTAGGTAGAGTATGCGCATTTCAGCCATGCTGTACTTTCAAGTTCTGCTATCTTTCCTTCCTACAATGTGCTAACACTTTCCTCTTTTGCTGAGAAACTTTGTAAAGTCTGTGTGCCATGAAACACCAGCTCTGAGAGACGCTCTGCCAAGAAGTCTATCTCTTGGAGTGTCGTAACCCACAAGGGAGAAATCCCGCACACGCAAAACATGCATTTTAATTGTTGATCACGTTTCTGAAACACGTTTTAGCCCAGGCCTGGTCTTGTCACTGGTTGCTCCGAGGTTGCTCATTTTGCAGGTCCCCCATCCATGCTCCCAGGCCCTCACAGCCTGTTCAGAGTCACTCTCCTGGCATCCTTAGCTTCTCTCTCAGGGTCTCCTCTTGGCCTACTTTGTCATCTTGGAACTTGGAACCTCACCTTCCCTCCTGAGTTTCTGTCACTGCTAGTACCACTCTGGTGGGCTACAGGGCTGGCTTATTGCTCAGATGTAGCCCACTTGCCTTCTTCAAGGTGCTGTCTGTTGCCTGACTCATCAGACGTGACCACGGCCAACATGCAAAGCTGTTTGTCATGCTCCCTTCTCTTCCTCTCCTCTGTCTGTCTGCAGCACATCACTGGCTCATTCTCCCCTTGAGGTGCTGTGTCCTGCTCTCCCATGACAATCCATGTCTTATCTCTCTGCAGATTCAAAAGCATGGGGCAGGGAGGAGAGAGGACAGGGGAAAAGGATGAAGAAGAATTCAGATGGATTCTGTATACATACCAACTCCCTCTGGTAAATGTAATCATTCTGTACTGCAAACATGGACTGGTAAAAATGTAAAATTTTTATATTTAAAGGAATCTAAATTTCTTAGAATATTTTTCTGTATTATCACAATCATATTTTACTTATTTACTATATCAGCACTTACACAATACTGGGAAAAAGGAAATACTTGAAATTATACTTGAATAAAAATAGTGGCTGGTGTAAAGTGGGTGCTATTTTTTAAAATTGTTTGAATATTAATACTAAACATTATAAGTCAGAGGAACATTGGTAAGAGAATAAATGCATTACTTGATAATAATAAACCTAATTGATGATATTCTAAAACTCATGGGGGGAAACATGATCTCACCCATTTATCTCATTTTCCAGAGGAAGTAACTGGTGATATTAAATAAATTTACTAAGATCATAAAGGTGGCCAAACAGGAATAAACTTAGATGACTTAGTTGTTCCCCAATACATGATTCACCAGCCCCCTCTGCTACTCTCTCAATAGCTAGGAGACTAGGAGAACACATAGTTCTCCAAGTTATTACATGGAGGTGCCAGGTGATAAGAGCTTGAATAATTGACAAGGAAGAAGAGAGCATGCTGGGTAGGGGGGTGGAGAGAGATAGAGAGAGAGAGACAGAGAGAGAGAGAGAGAGAGAGAGAGAGAGACAGGAGTGATAGAGAACTAAACTAAAGCTTGATAAAGTTTGACAGGTGGAATTTTCAGGACAAGGAAAGCACAAGCCTTTGGTTTGGAAGTAAATATTAGGAAACGAGAGAGCACAGGTGTGTTTGGGAGGTGAAACTTTGCTTAGCTGGAGGTAAAGAAGACTAACGTGTAGCCTAGCCATCTGTGCACCTCAGGCGTTGCCCCCCTCACTACCATGTGAAGTTTCATTTCTTCCACCAGGACCCTCAAAGAGTTCTCTGCTCATGGCCCTGAGGTTTTCTAAAGGGAGAAAAGAAACCGTTCTCCTCCCGCCGTGATGACATCAGAGACACTAGCTGCATTTGCTTTGTTCACCAAGAACGAGGGGAGAGACTGGCTCTTGGATCCCAGATCCCCTTGGATCCCAACACGCTCTTCCCTTACCCCAATATGTATGCAAGACCCTTGCAGCTGATACAAATCATTCATGTAGGGTGGCCTTCTTAGATGAAGCTGGAGCCCTCGTACACTTGGCCATAAGCTAGCTGGTGGTGACACCTTTCAGGATGCAGAATCGGCTAGTAACTCAATGCTGATGAACAATTAGAGACAAAGCATTCCACAAGAGCAGAGTTCAGTCAGCTATGATCTTTCACACATTTATTCGGCAGCCATTACCCTTTGCCCCCAGTGCATCAGAGCACAAAGGCATTGGTATCACAGGGAGATACCAGTGACATGGACTGCTGTCTAAATATAATGGCTTCCTGTCAGGAGGGAAATCCTTAGCCAATCCTAAACTCATGTATCAACACACACATCAAAGCTAATGCGAGACATTGCCCCAGAAGTGAAAAATGTTTACTGTGTCATTCTCTCCAGACAAAGCCCTTAGATGACAAATAATGCAGCTGCTCTTCTCCATGTGCACATGCACAGGACAAGAGGAAAGGCGCAGCTGCTGCCGTGTTGCATGGAGTTCCCATTGCAATTAGCATTGAGGGCCTCTTTCCTTTCTTGTGTCGGAAATCAAGTAATATACGGAAGTCTTTTTTTTTAAATGAGTCCCTGTCCTATTATAAATAAGTTCAGTTATCTTATGAGGCAAAAGGTGGCTTTCAGTTTTTAAAGCACCTTTCGTATGTGCTGCTAAGAAGTATGGCACTTGGGTAATTACTGAGAGATTTGGAATTCCAGACAATTCAGGAATTTCTGAGTTATGCTTGAATCAGAGGGAGAGAATGTACCAGTTCTTTACTTGATGGTGTTTAATAATAAAACAAATCAAGAGACTCACATTCTCTAGTCCCCATGTTTCAGATAATTCTAATAATTCAAATGAAATCTATGGAGATCTGAGAAGCTGCTATTGCCCTTCCTATATGAGCCTGGGTTACCATGATTTGAAGCCTTTCCAGGACATGGACATATTTACAGTATGCCACCCTCTAACTCATGAAACAATTTATAATACATCTGCCCTATTTGCTGGGACTTTGACCACTAGTTTCTGATCTTGTATAGCTCTGTTTCGTTGTCGGTCTTTAGTGAGTTCTTTTGTTTTTGAGATTCCATTTTTTCCTCCCACTCATTTTAGAAACAGGAAACCTTGCCCTAGACCCGAGGCCTTAACATACAACCTCCTGCTGGACTTCATGAATCCAAAAAAAATTAGGAATTTCCTTCTAAGACTGAATACTTTGGTCTCCTCCAACTTTCTCTTTCAACCATATAGGCCTTCCAGTGTCTTAGACTTTTTCTGTCTAGCTTACTTCATTGTCTGCCAAGGCTCAGTTCAGTGGCCAAGACTTTAGGACACAAATGCTTCCTTTGTCTGAGTGGTTCTTCCTAAACGTTCTTTTCACTTTAGGTATTACTTCATTCCTTCCAAAATGTATACAGTCAAAATCATTTATGTTTTCTATGTAGTGCCAGGTATCAAAGCTGGTAGAAAGGGAAAGAAGATCTAGATCTTTCCCAGAATAAGTTCATGGTGTAAGCTAATACTGTGTGTAATAAAGTTGTACATTTATATAAGACTTTGAAGTTCACAAAGAACCTTCACATATAGTTCATCACTATTGTGCTTTAAGCTGTAGATTAATTAGCTTTCCATATTCTGGACCACAGCGATTCCAAAGGAGTCATGAAACTAGCTTTCCCATGATGTAATTCAGATTCATACTGGAAGAAACTTGTAAAAGTAATGAATGTGGGAAAGCCTTCAGTCAGAATCATTGCCTTTTTCAACACACAAGAATTCAGAAGAGAGACTTTCTATAAATGTTTCCTTGCCTGGACAAACTGGTTTCTTGACATATATGAATTGTGAATTTCTGTTTAAAGAACCTCCATTCAGGACCATTTGAGATCTTCATACCAGATCTATCTTATTTAAAATGAGATATATGAAATGTATATAGTTGAAATACGTCATAAAAGTAGCTTTGCACAAAGACAACTGTTTGATTTGAACACATTTCATAGGATCATATAAATTTAGTTTTAGCTTTCTCATTTTGGTAAAACTTGATACCTGCTGAGTATTTACTATGGTCAGACAAGGTACAGCTGTGACTTATGTCACTGGAAACAATGGCAGTACCTAAAAATGTTCTGTTGTCTCTTTGATCAACTGAAAAGCATACTTTAATAAATCTTAGGAAAAAGCTGTCAGTGATAGTAAGTGCCAAATCTAAGACAGCCAGTATATAGTAATGCCACTTCGGGGAGTTCTAGCTCTTTATTAAGTACTCTAAGTTATTTACTTCTCAAAGAAAACAAAAATAAACGAAGTAATAAAGTGGTTTAAATAGTGGTGTGTTACATGACATACTGGAACTTTGTGTAATATCGTATCCCCAAACTATTAGAAGTTCTAGTCATATATTTGGAGTTCCAATATTTATTCTTAGTTTTATTCTTAGTAATTCTTTACTAGCATGGGTACTTTTTCTTAGTTGATATTTTTGTACTTATTAACCTATTCAAATACTACGCGACTGGCAAGTGCAAGGTCCTGAGTTCAATCCTTGACTGGGGTGGGGAACACATGCAAGTACTCTAAATTGATTACAAACTCATACATGTGACACATAACATTCTGGCCTCTAAGTTGGACTCATGATTTGATTTGACTTTTGGAATACTGTTTAGAAATATTTAATTCTTAATTAACTAATATTTAATTATCTTTCTGAATATTGTTAAATTATAATTTTTGTTTTATGATTCATACTGTATCTTTGACTAACAATCTACTTATGGCATGGTATGATATTTTCTTCTAGTATTAGAAACATAAAAAAGAAAAACAGTATATATATATATGTATATATACATATATATATATATAAATAAATATATATACACACACACCCACATAAACACACACAAGAGAAGATATAAAGCTACTTTCTCTTAGTTCATTGAGAACAAAGGTTTGTATTAATATTGTTTAGACAAGATATCAGGTCTGCATCTTGTCCTCTAACAGACAACTATGAAGACAACAATATACATTATATTAACTATTATAACTTTTCTACTAACTTGTTTTGAAACTATTTCATTGCTATTTTATCTTTTTCCTCATTAAAATGAATTTAAAAAGAGAGGAAAAAATAAAATAAATAGTAGTGGGTGACCTGATAAAAGTGAAACGAAAGACTGTATAAAAAGATGGGAAAGTATAAAACCATAGAATTAGGGAATGGCACAGAGAAGGTGACCTCTGGCCTGAGAACTGAATAGCAGGAAGGAATCTGACACTCGAAAAATTGTAGTTGAGGGATCGATGAGGCCATAAAGTGCAAGACAGAAAGCAACTTCGTTTTTCTCGGAAACACGGAGAAAAGCAAAACAAATCTTATTTAAAAGAACTTAGCAAAGTAAATTTAGCAGCCCAGTTTAAAAATCAAAGTTCCTTCATGAAAAGATGCTTCAAAATTAGCTAATCTATTAAGGTAATCAGTAAATTAAATGAGGAAAAGCAAGTGATCACACAAATAACATTTGCATACCAATAACGAATAACATTTGATCAGATTCATTCCTAGAAGGAGAAAGGGGCTTTTTAGGAACTAAGTACAAAGGAATTTCCTTAACTTAACGTAGGACATCTGCAGCAAGCATCTTTAGTAATCCTCATCTGTGGTGTGCTTTGCAAGTCAAAATCCTGATGCTCAATTTTATTTAAAACAGAAGGGCTGGAGAGATAGCTCAGTAGAATAAGCACATGCCCTGCAAGCCCTGGGTTCAATCCTTGGTACTGCAAATAAATAAATAAATAAACAAACAAACAAACAAACAGCAAAGTCAAGTCTCATAATTATTCAGTATTGCTTTGTCTTGTTCTCCTAACAAAGTAAGGCCAAATAAAATGAGATATGACTATGTAAAAAGACAAAGAGAACTGGCAGGGCAGATAATATGATTGACAATCTATGTTGAAAAATCTAACAATCAACTTACATTTTTTTGAAGTGCCTGAGTTTTCAATCATCATTAAAAAACAGTTAACTTTCTTATCTATTATCTTTCTCATCTCATCTACTATAATCATTGGAAAATTTTCTAAATACACATGTGTTACATATGTATGGTTGACTACATGTGTATCTATATATCTAACATATGTACATAAATGTAACATATATGTATATGTATAAACTTGATATCATTTATAGCTTCATCCTAAAAATAATTTTTAAGGGTATGATTTTCAGTTGATTGAAGAGACAACGGAATGTTTTTAGGTAGTTTCACATTTTCCAGTGAGTCATAGCTGTGCCTCATCTGACCACAGGCAAGAGGACAATAAACATTCTTAGGCCACCTGGCAGAAAATTACATTGTGTTTCATCTGTTACAAAATGTACTATAATTTTATTACACTTTTTAGAGCAATGAGAACAGATATTACCTATCTTAAAGGAATCTCTAGAAATTAAAGCTGAAAACACTGAGGTCTAATAAATAAAATGACTTATAGAGAGCTATAAGTCACCAATATTTTTATCACCTGCTGGTTAAATATTTTGGACACATACATATAGCAGGTACAAGCTAAAGAAGAAAAGTTTATTATTTTATTCTTGTAAAAGCCATAGATTAATTGGAAATAATCATTTACAATCTTCCTTATTTAATTGGTATATATAATCTAAAGCTTAGATGGAACAGGAGCTTCTCTGTATGCGTGTGCAGAGTGGTTACGTAAGGACTCTGGTTCTGAGAAGTGTTAATTCAAGTTTTAACCAATGCATGTGGTCAAGATCTATCTGTTGATTGATGGGAATAATGCCCTCCAGTTCATTTATAGAGTGAGTACTCAAGAATTATTTTCTTGCTATATGATTATAAAAAGGAGGAGCTTGACCCAGCCTCACCCATCTCTGAGATGCATCAAAGTGATTCTGCATCCTACCAGTTCCTTCGGTTGTTAATATGGCTTGCTTCCCAGGATGAAAAACATGTCACAAAGCAAAAGCCTCCTGATGCCCTAGCGCATATATAATCTCATCCATTCTACCAGAGGCATTTGTCAGATACTCTGAAATGTAACTATCTTGAAGACTTCTAAACTGAGAAATGAGCAAACATTGAAACATACCTACTCCTTCTTAAAAGACACTCAGCTTTAATACTTGTCTTCACGATGGCTTTAAAACTTTCAAGACAGTTGAATGGAGAATGGTCTTAGGTGGCAGCATGCACACCATGAATCTTCTGGGGCGTTTTTACAACTACTCAAGAGGAGGTATTTCTTTTCAGATTCTTCTCCATTCTTGTATTCAGGGTATCTGATGCCTCGGTTTATTTCCTCAACAATTACCCTGATTGTCAGAACTCTAACCTAATCCTCTCAATTCTACACCACTTGCAAGCTAATTTTTGCCATGTGTCTTCTTGCTCACTGGCTGGCTGCTTTCCCAGCAAACAGCCTTGATATTTTGCAGCCTTCTTGTTACTCTGAATGCTCTGCAGCTCATTGCCTTGCTACTAACTCCTAGGAACTTAAATTGCTCTCCTTGAAATCCTTTACTACACAGAAGCTTCCAGTAGAACATACAAGAGACCACTCTTGCAATTCCCACTTCAACCTGTAATACACATGTGAAATAAAAAGGTCAAAAGCATCACTCTTGGCCTGGCCTCTCTAACCCCACTACCTTGACAAGTGGCCCTGGGCCAAGAGTTCTTCTGGCCAAGGCCCTAGGAGTCATCAATGGTCCATCTCTTCCTTTTCTTTCCGCTCTTTTTTATTGGTTCTAGAAATTAGTGGGTTTCATTTTGGCAGATTCAAACATGGACATAAGATACCTTAATAATTTCTCCTGCCACCCAATCCTCCCTCCATCACCCCCTGCCCCACCGATGGGGCAAATTTCACACTGGGGGAGGAGTTTGATGCATGGGATCTCTTTCTGTTATTATTTTTAGTTTTTGTCTTTCAAGATGTAAACCACTTGTTTCATTGCCCTACTTAAATCCACTGGGTGCTTTTCACCACATATAGAACAAAAGCCATGGGGTTCTCAACCTGTGGGTCGTGACCCCAGTGGGGGTCGAACGACCAAAACACAGGGGTTGCCTAAAGCCATCGGAAAATACATATTTAAACCCAGGCTATGTTATGGTGAAATGTTATTTATTGGAATTGGTAATTTGAAGTAGCCACCAAAATTATTTTTTGGTTTGGGGTCACCGCAACATGAGGAACTGTATTGCAGGGTCACGGCATTGGAAAGGTTGAGAACCACTGGCTTAGACTTTGCTTTGTCTCCTTTCTAACTTTATTCCTTCTCCAATTTCCTGATTTTGTTTCAATAACCCATCCTTTCTATGTTTTTCTCAAAGGGAACACAACAGGAAAGCTACTACCCCAGGAGCCTTGTTCTGGCTCTGCTCTGCCTGGAATTCTTCCTCTGGGCATTCAAGGGGTTCATTTCCTCATGTCATTCCAATAGGACTTCTTTCCAGGCCACGTTCCTGGACACTCTCCTTCAAATGGAATAGCCATCACTATTATCTTATTCTACTTTATTAGTGCTTCCTATACCTTAGATTGTATGCTTTTTCTAGTGTATCTCTTATTCATTGACCAGAAACTCTAAAATTGTAGATCTTTACTTTTGAATGTATTTTTAAATTTTTATTTACTTATTTCCTGTAGAGTCTCACTACATGGCTTGGACAGGTAGCGATCCTCCTGTCTCAGCCTCCCCAGCTTTGCAATTCTAGATGTGTGTCACTGTAGTGGTTGATACAATGTGTCAACTTGGCTGAATGACTCAGCAGCCTGGTTCCCTGTTGATGGGAGCCCCGCTCTGGGGTACAATTGGTTCTTCCCTGGAGTATCACCCGGGCCTGCCTAGGATATGATTGGATTTCTCCCTAGAACGGGATCAAGGGCCCGTCCTGGGGTATGATTGGTTCCACCCTAGGGCGCAATGAGTCCACGTCAGAATGACTGAGCACAAAAAGACTTTTTAAGGGGCTGAAGGAGGAGTCAACACTTCACTTCGTCGGAGAAGCTTCGGTCTTCGCATTCAGACTGGACTTCATCGTCTGGCTTGCAGCGCAGACTCTTCGGCCTCCAGCTT
>PVJA010011355.1:0-48354 GCA_004027025.1 Myocastor coypus
GTGGCATGGCAGAGGGACACTGCAGAGGAAAAATGGTGCATGGTGTGGGAAAGTAGGCAGCAAGCAGCAAGCAGCAAGCAACCTTTATACTGTTTCAGCCAGGCTTCAGGGCTACGTCTGGGGTGGGACTTCCATTATCCACACCCAGAACTATGCTAAATCAATTTATTTTCCACAGCCTTAATCCCAACATCACACACCCGTGATCTAGCCAGCTGCCCAAAGCTCCATCTATGAACACATCAGAGGTTGTGGTGGGGGGGCACCTAGATACAAGCCATAGCATACAGGGAAAATGTTCTGAGTTCAGAGAAACCCTGGGATACATGCTCAGGTGTTGAACTCATGGAAGGAAGTCATATAGCAAGCGACTATGGCAAGGAAGACAGCCAAGGACAGAGGCACGGGCCATCCTCGGTTAGAGCCTAGGATGTAGAAAAGCAACCAGGTCTCCAACAGGTGGAGAAGGAGTAAATGGAGCAGCAGTGTGTTGAAAGGGTGATCGTGAGTGATGGCCAAAAGTTTTTTTTGTTTTTTTTTTTTTTTGTCTTTTTGAGACAAGGTCTCGCTATGCAGTTCAGGCTGGTCTTGAGCTCACTTTTGTAGCCCAGGCTGGTCTCGAACTCACATCGATCCTCCTGCCTCAGCCTCCTGAGCGCTGGGATTACAGGCGTGCGCCACCACGCCCGGCTGGTGGCCAAAAGTTTTATGACAAGGGACATAAGCAAATGAGTTATAGGTGGTCCAGCGTGGCACGGGTAGGATCCTGCTCCTTATATTTCTCAGGGAAAACAATACCAGTGACTTTGGTAAGAAAATGTCAGCTGATGGGTAAAGATTTAAGAGTCAATGGAAAAGTCATAGGGGATAAGCATTTGTAGGAGTTTTGTTGTAAAAAGGAACAGATGCTAAGAAATGGGACAGGATCTGGAGAAAGAGATGGGGGTCAAGGAAGCTGTTTTTTGGCTCTAAGATGGAAAATATTGTGGTGTAATTATCTGAAAGACAGGAAATGGATGGTACCTAGGAAGGGTAGTGGGAAGCGAAATATCCTCAAGCAAGACAGAAGGTACCAGATGAGCTACACAAGTGAAGGCCTGCTCTCCACTGGTAACAGGAAAAAAGGCAGACATAGACCTGAGTGATAAGCAGTTGAGGGGGGCAGAGAGGGGATGGATGTGATCCTCTGGCTGCCCTCATGTCACTGTGTACATCTAACATCTCCCCTTGAACTCACAGTGGCCTCACCCCTGGCTGAATGTGCTGTGAGGTGAGCCTGGCTGAAGTGGCCCCTGGGCACTGACCTGCGAGGCTGTGCTCTTGTCCCCAGCTCCTCCCTCTCTCTGTTTCCTGGCCATCATGGCTTCAGTCCATTTCCTTGGCAATAACTCTTTGCCATGCTGTTTCTGTTCTGCAGTCAACTAACCAGAGACTGAACCCTCAGAAACATAAGCCCAAATAAACTTTTCTTCTTTTAAATTTTGAGCATCAGGCATTGAGTCTCAAGGATGAAAACACTGATTAATATACTCAGTTTGCTCAGGAATTAGGAAACAAGGCTAACAGCAAAATGAAATAGGAGACTGCAGAAGGGTTCAAGGTCAGGAAAGATCTGAAACAGCTAAACAAGAGAGTGAACTCATTAGAGATAGGTGAGAGATTGCTGGTAGACTTCCTTGAGATTTCTGCTTATGAGTTAAAAATGAGACGCTCATTAAAGTATTTTTGCCACTCACATTCAGGGATTTCCGTGCACAAAGCTGGTAGAGGGTGAGCTAGCATTAAGTAGGTGTACAAGTTTTCCAACCAAGACAAAGGGAGAGAAGTTGACAAAAGAGCATGGTTATATTGATGGACCCAACATTAAATCTGCTAATGAGGGAAAAGAGGGACTGGGAAAAGGATGTGACAGCAATCTCCATTCCTGTCTCACACATACTGTCAGACTATTTTGTGATATACCAAGGGTACATTTAGTAGTATCCATAGTTTATCAGTTAGTGGGGATGTCTGATCTGATGATTTTCTGGTACTATTAAACGGCTACAGTTTACTAGTAGTTGTGTAACAGCTTTTAAAACCATGCTTTCAATTTATTTTACTTATTTTATGTTTCTATGGCATGTTTAATCAGTCTTAGTAATATATAGGTAATATTACTTGTATTTATTCAACAGGGAGTCAAAACTCACTGTTAACTGCAGTGTGGTTATGCAAATTTATAACTTCCTGTTTAACACATTTTGATTTCCTCATTATGAGCCATGGTTGAAAGTGAAATGAATGCTGCTGCCTAGCGCCATCCATCAGGAAGGCAGCTCATACACATGACATTGTATCCTTGTCCACCTTATTCACCAAATCTGGCACTGTGCAACTGTTTGTTCTTTTCCCAAATCAGAATAAGCATGGAAGCTCAGTGCTTTCAATGGATTGAGGAGACTGAGGCAGCCATGGAACTACAACTAAAGACACTCAGGTGAAAGTCTCCAGAGCTGCTGCAGAGAGTGCAAGAACCATGGGGTAAGTGTGCTCAGAGTGATGGGACAAATTGGGAGGGGAATCATGGCAATATATCCTTTGCCATAATAAATATGATTTTATTTATTTCCTTACCATTTTTTTTTCAGTAACACCTCATATTTCTCTTATGCACTGCTTACCGTGAATTACCAGAGAACTTGTATGAATCTCTCCCTCGCATATCTTCTGTTACAAAGCCAAGTGAACTTGACCAACCAAGTCCTAGAACCTGCAGTACTGGAGCCGCCATGTCAATAGAGTGCTAGGAAAGGCCACAGAAGGAGCAGCAGCTTTTACTCAGCAGCCCCAGGAGTACACATTGGCCAGATATTAAAACCCAACTTTACTTCAACCATGCAAATAGCAGTTTTGACCAAATCAAGGCACTGTCAGACCTGCCAGGCAAAGCGCTGGGCCTCAGTCTCCAACAGGCACTTGATGCAGTGACCTCCCTTCCACCAGTACAGGCTCCTGGCCCCCGGCTTACCCTGCCTACCCTGTTCCATAGGCTGGGCTACCCTGTCAAAGAGGCCTGTGCCCCTTGTACAGAGCTTCTCATGCAGCAGATAACTTTCTTCTGACTGCCCATAAACTCTTCTTTCATGGCACCACATCTGCCCTCCATCATGGGTAATGGCAACTTTTCTCTCCCACTCGACTTCCTGAACTGATAGCTCTACAGGGCTGTGCCACTGCTCTGGGGACATTAGGAAGCACCATGTGAGACTGATGGAAACTGAGATAAAATGGTATTAGGTGACTTTCCCAAGATCACGCTTTTAGTGAGTAGAAATACTAGAACAAGCGACACACTCTCATCTGTCTGATTCCAGAACCTACACTTCTTTTTGACTATTACCACACTAATACCATAACCACTTGAGCTTTAAGTACTCATCCCTGCAAGAATTTGTTTCATTCAACCTTTGCTGAGCATCCATCCAAGGTCCAGCACTGCAGGAGAGCTAAAGAAACAGGGCAAAGTAAGAGGGCCTTTCACCAGGAACTCACAGTCACAGCAGCACAGCGAGATTGACAGTATGTCCTCTCTTTCTCTTTTATTCTTCCACCTTATTTCCACCTTTCCCAAGCAACTGTAAAGCTTGCAACAGAATCCAATTGTGAAAACTAAAGATGTCGCTTTTCAATTAAAATAAAACCAATTGTATTGAATATGAAGCACCCTGGTTCATTTTAACAGAGAACATTATACTATTAGTGCTGCCAAGACTCAACCGAACACTGCAGTGTTATCTTCCCGAGGCTCCCGAGTGCATTCCTTTTCTTCTGTAATAGAAATGCTCTCAGTTGAGACAGGGGATGTAGCTTAGCATTTATAGAACCACTGGCTAAATTACCTCTATTGATGGAACATCCCAGGTTCTTTGTGAATGAGTCTAGAGAACTGCAAGGGGACAGAAGAAAGTGTTTTGTGGGCTGTAGACCCAGCATGCTCCCTGTCTGCTGCAGACAGTATTGAGCTGGAGCCCATGCATGAATGGCCCCAGGCCCTGCCTGTGGCAGGGCTGGCTGGCCATCCTTGAAACTGTACAAGGAAAAGGAAGTAGGCTGAGGCAGTCATTTGTGATAATTGGTGGGCACAGAGTGCATTAGGCTGTCCTTCCAAGTCTTCCTCACAGGCTGGGAAGGAAGAGCAAGCTTTCAGAAATAAAGTCTGCTAAGGTCAGCCTTACAGCTTTTGACAAACTACAAACCCCAACCATGCCTTTCCCACCTCCTACCACCCTCACTGGAAGGAGACCTCAAGCGAAAGTTCCAGTTCAGCTCACACACAACACTTGCACATAGACACTGATGTGCAGCTACACACAAAAGGTGTGTGGGTGTCAGGGTGTGCCACTTAGAACACTACTGTGGAGCAGTCAAGGACCTGGTTCTGCCACTCAGTAGAGACAGGGTCCGCCTATGTAAGAGGGCAGGAGTCACACAGTTCTGACTCCTTTTCACTGGGTGTATTCCAATGTGCACCATGTGGGGTACGACAGCACCCAGGCCCCTTGTTTACATAGCTTTCTCCAGGACAAAGGACAGAGGTCAGAGGACAGGAGTTCCAACCAGACCAGAACTTCGATGTTCAAAACTTTAAAGGGAGCAACACGTTTGGAACCTCTTTCCTTTATGATCCTAGAGGAGAGAATTTTAACCTGTCTGTATTTTCTGGTATAGAAAACATCTTAGCTTTCTAAGTTATTTTCAATCTATCTCCCTTTCATGAAGATCTGTAGAACCATGTTTTCTCCTCTAACCTTAGTAGGAAAGAAAACTTATTTTCTTTTTTACCAATATTCTTTATACAAAACATACATATCTCTCAATCTTATGTCACTGCAAAATTCATTTTGATTCTTACATTTGTACAAATATTAACCTTGTCTGAATGATATCTAAATGCAGAAAGGAAAATGAAATTAAAACACTAAATAATATTCAAGTATTTTAACTCATTTCAACATATTCTCACTTTCCTGTGGTCATTTAAATTAAGGCAAAACCATTAGTTAACAAAATTATGTGGATTAACTAAAGTAATTAAAGGATAATCAAGTCATTAAAGGATTATTTATAGAAGAGATAAGTTCCCTTTATAGTGCTATTCTATTCCTTAACTACGGGAGTCTTTAAAAAATGTGCAAAAATAGCTCATGAGTGATTGAAACCTGAAAAACATCTTTACCTACCAGTTTTTCATTTTTCTTAAGAAACTGCAGACAGAGAATACAAATTCTAATTTACCCTGCACATCACTCAAGAAATACAAGTGATTTGGGTTTCACCACAGTGATGGAATACAATGAGCTGTGAAAAGAGTCATTTCTGGAAAATTTGTTGGCTGTAATTCTGCAAGAAATGAATCTTGGTAACAGATGTGGCAGGAGAACTTTGAAGAACAGAACTCTTTAATACATGGAATACTTTTCCAGGTCTCCCCTTAGGCAGGAACTCATCTGGACAACATGCCCTGTGCAGCACTGTCTGGCATGTGCCCTTCTGGGAAGGACCCTGACAGCGGTCCCTGTCCTGCGTGCTGGCCCTGCTCATGTTCCCACAGGCTGTACTCCCACTGCGGCAGCTCGAAAAACAAAGAGGTAACTTGGATTCAGTCTCTCAGAATTCCATCCACTAAAATGCCGCGATTTTAGGGTTTTTATGTACCCTGAAACTTTCTATGGTTTAAGTATAAACATCTCCAGGGAAATACTCCTCTAAAATTTTTTCTACTTTGCACGAAAGTTTGAGCTGCAGACATTTGGTCAGAAAATCCTGTATCTTGATCAACTTCTATAGTTGCATTATTTTAAAATTTTATTATGTGGGGCTTTCAGTATCCCATAAGATGTGTATTCCTCTGTACATATGCTCACATATATTTTGTAATGTTTAAGATAGAGATAATGTTTTACAAAAGTATACATATTCATATTGCTGAGTCCTATATAATACCTTTGGTGGATAAACAAAATCTTAGCTAAGTTTTGTTCAAAATTTTAAATTATCAATTTGCAGGTCTGTAACTTAGGTTACCACTGAGCTGCCATTCTTAGTACCCTAAAGTCTTAGAAAGTCTAGCCAGCCCATGGCGAAGCAAAGAAAGAAGAGAGGAGACGCCCGTCTGTAAGAGATTTATTGTGCTGAGTTTAATGGCATGGACCTTTCCTAGCTGCTGTCAGCCAACAAAAGCAGGATGTAGCAAGGAAACACTTCACACCTGAAATGGTGCTGACTTCCATCTCCAAACAAGCAGCATTCCAATGTAAACCATGCTGTGGCCACTGCCGAACGCTTCCCACAAGGAATGCTTACACGGTCCACAAAGCCTGTTTTACTGACATGATAATAAGTGGGTTCTAAATCACCGGAAGTCCTAAAATGCTCTACATCTCGGGAATCAGTGCACTTTAGGGCAAAAGCCTGAGTCCCTAATGCTACAAAGATGCAAGGCAGGTCAATTTACAATAGTAACTTACCTGGATGAAAGTTTGCTATTAATTTATTCTTAATGGAACAGAAGCCGAGAAAAGGATCTGAGTTCTTTGGTTTCTGCCATTTTTATAAAGTATTAATAAACAGGAATGAAAGAAATTGCCTGCTGTTTCAGGATACTTTATAATGACAAAATGAAAGCTGACCTTCCCCTCAATGGTGAGCAGGAGGAGGTATCCAAACCCAAATTCACTTGCCTTGTGTTTTTGATTAAATACCTGCACACAGGAAACTTCATATTTAGGCAGTATACAATCTCTGAAGTGATTTTCCTATAAAGTATGATATTTGATACAAAGTCAAGCAATTTTTCATTTTGCTTAAAATGTTCCAGCAATCTGAAATTGCCATCAGCTTATTTATGTTTCTCCAACTGTCTTCTAAGTTCTATTAGCATCACCACGCTAAAGTTTAAACTAGGGAATTGTTTTGTCCTTCTAAAGGAGGAAGCCAATGCTATGGGAAGTGACATTCTTAAGGACTAAAACCCAGGGGATCCGGGCTGGCCAAGGAATAACTCCCCATCTCTCATATGCCTTGCAAACTAGTAAATAATACAAGAATTGTAAAATAGGTTCTTTTCAACTCATGCCATATAACATACAAAGTGAGTCTGTTTGTAATGGCAACCCCATCTCAACTTTCCAGACGTGGAGATCCCATGATTAGAGGCTTAACTTTAATATGCAAAGTAGGAGCTGGATGGAGCTGGAGGGGGCAATAGGATAAATACCCCACGAGGGTGGAAGTGGAAGTTGAGGTCATTTCCTACCCAAGGATGTGCATATACAGGGCATATTGGATAATGGTCACACTACCTGAAAGGAAACCACAAGCTGATTAGTTCCACTCCAAGAGATGGTTTTTTAAAAAGCAGCTCTTATTCTTTGCCATTGAGTAGAAGTCTAAATGGAAGGCTACATATGGTGAGTGATACATACATTCAGCGATTACCTAAGAAGGGCAGTATATTATCTGGGGGCCTGTGGAGAACTCTAATCCACTCTTTCAACTTGCACACTCACCTGTGAAAAAGCCTGAAAACGCATGCCAATTGGCTGTTAGTAATGCTTTCTGAAAGGGAGCAAGTTGAAATTGTTCCCCAAACTGCAAATCAAAAGACCAAGTATGTGTGTACTATTGTCGAATGAAATACTATATCAGAATAAAAGACCACGTCTGCAGTACAGGACTGAAGCCTGCTTTCATGGGTCCTATAAAATCCACAGGCTCCGGGCAGCGCAGAGCTCTGCAATGCTTGGATTCTGAATCCCGACAGAGTCTCCTAACATAATTGTTGCTACCGGAAGCTTCCAAAAGGAAGTTTGTGATAGGAAATTTAAAATATGTTTAGATGTGTAGTTTCCAGATTGGGTTTCTATTATGCCTGCCAAACCTGTCCCTTTTCTGTGGGTGAGTGGCACAAATATGGATTGCATTTGTGTATGCTAAGGAGGAAGTGGCAACACAGCCCCTGGGTGATGCTCTAGCTTTGTCTTCTCTGTCTATAGGGTGCAGGCAGCCAGGATGACAGTGAGGAGGCTAGTGGTGATCAGGAGAATCAAGCCCTTCACCTGCTTGACATGCTCTGCAGCCTTCAGCCTGCCTCCTGCATCCCTAGACTGATGGGGCCCTCAGTCCCTGGCCAGCACCTAGTGCCCTGTGGTGACCCCCAGATAGCTGAATGCCATCACTAACCACTGTTTCTTTAGCATAGGTTCTGAGTGCCACTTTTCTCAGAATGTTTTAACCTTAAATGTGTCATGCTTCTCTAAAAATTGTGTGGGTCTGCATTTATTTGCTGCAAAGAGATCAAATTCAAGCATTCCAGAGTTTTGTGGTGCCCACATGCCACTTAAAAGCCACTTTCTGGAGTCTGTCACTCCCTTTCTCTGAGCCCCACTAGGAGCAAAGGAGAAAAAAGAGCAGTACTCTCAGCTGGGCCTACTTCTGAGGCAAGTGACATCCAATGACCCACAGGAAAAGATTTGCTGTCTAACTTCCAACCAAATAGATCATAACCTGCTGACCAGGAATGCTGGTTGAGTCACACGCACATTGAGACCTCACCTACAGCATCATCAGGTTGGATATGTGGAGCAAACAAACTGAACAGACAGAAGACCCAGGGAAGAAGGGACCACAGGGAAGGAAGAAGAAAGCAGGAAAGGACAAGTAAGGGGTGCACATCACAGGAATGCACTGGGGTGTAAAGAGCTGCTCGTGGACACCATCGTTGCAGTGTGACGGTTGGTTTGTGTGTTGGTGCTAGTACCTAGCTATTTGGTCAGCCTCCATCAGCCAAGATGCTGCTGTTAATGCGAAATAGATGTGAAGAACCTTGCACTCAGGGTACTCGCAGTGAAGCAGATTACCCTCAATATCAGGGGTATGCGAAGGCTTCCCAAAGAAGGAATATTTCATCAAAATGCACCACAGAAGTCCTGCCCAGGTGTCCTATCTGTGGGACTCTCTACCTCACAGCCTTGTGGGCCAATTGCACAAAACAAATGTCTCTACATAAATATTTAGATGTCTTACTGGCTCTCCCTCTCTAGAGGATGCCAACACTTCCCTTAGTGCCTGGCCATCCAGGAAAAACAATCACCAAACCCAATATTACTGATAAAATGATTTAAAATCTTAACTATTTGTCATTTTTGCAAGAGACTGAGCGTTGAGACCATAGCAATGATAGAGAGAATGAAGACCCACACCAACAGTCACTGCTGGTCGCAGGACGAAGAGTCTGGTAAGTCTCCAAGATGGTAAATGTCTCCACCCCTGCATCTTACCTGAATCTCAAAATAGCCAACACAGAAATCTCTTTTTCTGGAAAAGGCTGCTTTTGTTGCTCTACAATCTTGGCTGTGCAAGGCCTACTCAGCCCTCTCTGGAGAATCATCTTTCCCCTGCCTGTTCTTCAAGCCACTGCACAAATCCCACCAACCTTCCTGGGATCTTGGCTCAGACTCAGCCTCCACATCTTCCTGACCCATTTGTGCAGCTCCTCCGGCTTTATTTCCGGTCTCCATGGCCTACACCGGGCTCCTGAGCCACCCCAGCCTCTCCTCTTTCCCCGTCTCCATCTCAGCATGGCCACCTCAATCACCCGCTTCCTGGCAGCCCTCTGCTTCCTTTTACCACAACATTTCATTCCTCCCCAAGTAACGGCAGGATGCCCAGACATCTCGCTTCAGGTGCTGCTCTAGCCCTTCAAGACTGTGCACGTTTCCTAAGCCTGGCCCCCAGGGTCCTCCCAGACACACCGAGTGCCTGTCTTTGCTCTTCCTCTTTCCGCTTGCTTACCCCGCAGAACTTCACATCCAGCATTTTTAGTAAAAAGTAAAAGATTGATACAATCTGAAGAGAAACCAGACTATCCAGCCTTATTTAATATGAAGCTTCCTGCAGTGTCATGGTGCTGTGGGCCTCAGAGGCACTAAATAAGCCACCCTCTTCAAAAACACACAAGGGATGACTGAAAAATACAATGAATGCCTACACTTTGTCTAACTTCCTATAGTGAAAGAGATGCTGCCAAGAAAGACGGACTAATTGTATTGGAAGTGAGGGGGAACATTTCAGTGAATTGAGGGAGATTAACGGCACTATGTCTTTTAATGTAATAATTTTATTTAATTTAAATGCTCACATGAGTTTCGAACATACTTCTATGATCAACCACTTGCAATCATTTCTGTCAAAAGCATGCCACCGTGTCCTCTCTCACCTTATTCATCAGGTCTGGCACCATGTGACTTGTGGTTCTTTTTCCCAAGTCAAAATAACCATGGAAGAAAAATTATTGTATTCAGTGCAGGTCACAGAGGCAGCCAGGACTGGGCAACTCAAGGCGCTCAGGAAAGAGGACTCCAGAGCTGCTAGAGAAGTTGGTAAGACAGAAGGGATGAGTGTGTCCAAACAGGACAGATTTGTGGCCACATTTCTTTAGTATAATAAAAAAAGGCATTCAGCATTTTAAGCACTCTCTATACAGTAGGCTTTGGCCACACCTTCTGCACCATTTGAATTTGCTCTTGGACATGACCTTAGTGTGTCTCCGATCCAGAGGGAGCCCTGACCCCTGCATATCCACGCTTGAATAACTGCCTCCTCTGCTGTTTTCACAGTACACCCTGACATGTCCTACACACACTTTTCCTTCCATATTATTCCTATCACTTTGTGTTGCACTTTTTCTCTACTATGTGGTCAAGTTCCTAAGGGCAGGGACATGTCCTATGTACCGTTTTCCTCATCACATAGCAGGGGACAGGGGACCTATTAGGTGTTCACTACAAATTTGATCAATGAATTAGTGAATGAATGGGCATTCTATTTTATATAATTATAGAAATTAATTGTTAGCAATCTTTGGAGGCTCTCCTGCCTCTAAGTACTATGCTATACTCTGTTCATTTTCTTGATCATATGGAAATATATTCCAATAAAAAGTGTGCAGAAATAAAAGCTAGCCCCATGTGTATCTTTGAGGCTGAAGTTTTAGCACATGACAAAACAAGCACAAGTTTTATTTAACTCTAAGCAAATCTTAGCAGAGCACAAGGACTTAAGAAAATAAAACTTCCATGAAAATATTGAGTAATGATTTTTTAAGAGCAAGAACATTTAGGTAACCCAGGGTCCTTGGCTTGATGTCTTTTTAATTCTACCAAAGGGAGAATTAAATTTTATTTAATAACTAAAGAATGGGGATTCTTGCCATGTTATAGTTTATAACCCTGTTCAGAGAAATCGTGAATTCTGTGTACTTAGACCCAATGTAGGAGAGCTCTGTGGTATCCCATAATCAGAACTGAAGCCGGAGCCATTCTGTGTACAGCAGACTCGCAAGGGCCTATTAAGTAACTAGTTGGGAAATGGGGACAGGCAGCACCTCTCTGTGGTTACATGCTGCTGAATATTACTAAACACTTTGACCCTTCTAAGAAAACACTCATTTAGTGTTTTTATTTTATTCTATTTTTTGACACAGAGGTCTGTCTGTCTGTCTGTCTGTCTATCTATCTATCTATCTATCTATCTATCTATCTATCTATCTATTTATTTATTTGGAAGCAGGGATCAAACTCAGGTCCTCGCACTTGCCAGGCAGGCACTTGTGCCCCTGGTCTATCTCCCCGAGTCCAAAGGAACACTGTCCTTTTAGATGATAAGGCTACACCATTTCTCTACCTGTCTTGGCATTAGAGATGGCCATCTGATTTGACTCTTGTCAAAATTTAAATTTAAAATTTTTTACTTCTAGTAGAAATAAATCAAGAAAAGTTAATAGTAAGCTGAGAGAGAGAGAGAGAGAGAGAGAGAGAGAGAGAGAGAGAGAGAGAGGAAGAGAGCCCTCCCACCTTACTCTTATGTTCCATTACTTGATATCCAACTGCCCATACTCAGGAAAACTTCAACACACAGATAGTGAAGATGGTAGCAGCCTCTATTGCTCCTGGTCCTTATAGAAAGGCTATCTCTCTTTCACACGTGACAAATGAGTTTCTTCCCATGACTTAGGGCAGCTGAGGTAGGATCAGAAGTTTGAGATCAATGTGGTCAACTTAGCAAGACTTTGTCTCAAAATACAAAATAGCCAAAAGAAACAGGCTGGGGATGTAGCTCTGTGGTACAGGATCCCTGGACTTGAACCCTTAGTACTGCTCCCCAGTTGTTTCTATTTGGGTAAGCCAGTAACATCTCAGTGTCTATCCAGTAGAACAGTATAACTATTCTAAAACAGATGACATCCAGAAATAGGTTGTAAGAAAAAAACAATGTTGCAAAAAAGATACTGTCATCATACGTTTCCTTTTCTTCCTTTTAAAAACTTTACCAGCCTTACTTTATCTCAGTTTGAAGATAAATTTATCTGCTATTGCCACCTCCAGAATTCCAACAATTCAACCCAGTCCTACAATTTACATAAACAAAAGCAGACAAGCACCTGAACAAACTGTCCGACTGTGACTTCTAGAGTCGTGGCCACCTGAGCCATGGAAAGACACTGGGGAATCTCTTCTATCTGATTTTCATCATATTTTCTTTCTTTCTTTTTTGTATAAGAAAGACCTATGTGCAGCATCCTCAAATGAATCATCTGCTTTCGTCCTCTTATAACTCTGACCCCAGTCAGCTTCAAACACCAATTCATTCTCCAGATTTTTGTTTCCTTGGTTTGTTATGGAGGCAAAACCTATCGAGTTAGAGTTTTGTAGCATCACTGCTTCCTACAAAGGAAAAGGTTTGTTTCCTCCAACACAACACTGCCCTATTATAAAAAAAAAAGAGCTAGCATATATTCAAAGGTATAGTATATATAGCCCCAAAAGAAATAAAAATATGACAAAAAGGTAATTAGGGACATTTTCTAAGAAACTCCATGGAAATATATTATCTAGTTCCCACCACTACTACTACCACCCACCTGGATGGGGTCCTCCTGAGTCATCCAGACCAGCTTCAAGCTCTATATCCTTCTGCCTCAGCCTCCCAAGTACGTGGCTGGGATTATAGCTGGGCATCACCATGGGCACTCTAGTCTTCTTCACTCTAGTGACACAGGTCATATTTCACAGGACTCGCTCCATTTAGATGGCAAGCATGTTGCATATAAAGTCATAGGCTAACTGGCAGCACACCCAACATGAAATCTATGAATAGCTAAGCAGGAGCAATTATGAACAGCCCATGAAAGAGGATGGGCTGAGACACTTATGAAGTAGGTGCTTGAAAGCTGTGTTATGGAGAATGGGAAAAAGTGGGCTCTGAAGACAGACGGACTTAGGTTGCAGTTCAGTTCTGCCCCCTGTTTGCTATGCATCTTCAGGCCAAGATTGTCTTGGCTCCACCCACAGCTGCTTCTTCTGAAAAATGGGCCTAATAAATACTTAGGTCACAACAGTAGTGCGAGTTTGGGTTGAGAGCAACACAGGGCAGGTACTTGCTATCAATTATAGTGATGTGTAAACCATAGAAAAGGTTTAATATTGAGCTGGGGCAATAACTCAGTGGTCTAAGTGCTTTCCAGGTAAGCACAAGGACCCAGGTTCAATTCCTGGTCCCACATGCCATACTGGCCTTGTGCTAAGCTGGCCACTGAAAATGGGCACGGTGGCACATGCCTGTAATCCCAGCGGTAAGAAGGCTGAGACAGGAGGATCACTATGAGTCTGAACTGGGTAGCAGGATCCTGTACCAAATAAATTAAAAAACAATTTTTTAAACATGCTTGCTGTTGAATTAAAAATTATCCATTTTTTTTCAATATGAAGCAAAACATCAGAGACTTTCAAGGAAAAGCCCTTGAGATTTCTTTTCCTAATTCATCTACCACATTGGCAGAAAGAGTGCTGTAAGCTGGTCTTGGCTGAGTCTGTTTCGTTCATCTGTCAATGGGAGTCTGGGGTTTAAACTGAGTTGGCAATTGCTGATGGCAGACAGGACAGAATGGGTGCTGGAGTAGCATCGTGTTTCACACCTCGGAGGGTTCCAGCTCCCAACATAAACATCATATCTTGCCGGGCGTGGTGGCTCATGCCTGTAATCCCAGCACTTGGGAGGCTGAGGCAGGAGGATTGGTGCGAGTTCGAGACCAGCCTGGGCTACAAAAGTGAGCTCAGGACCAGCCTCAACTGCATAGCGAGACCCTGTCTCAAAAAGACAAAAAAAAAAAAAAAAATCATATCTCTGTCAGTCAAGCACAATTATAGACCTTGATAGGCGGATGTGAGTAAAACAGCCAGCGTCAAAAGTCTCCTGACTCTTTTCTAGCTACAGTTATGAGACTTGTCGATTCTGGGACCCAGGACTACTTGAAAAGTGCTTCTTCTGAGGGTGAAAAGATGGAGAGACTACATCCCCAAACTAGCTCTGAAAATCACCAGAGTTCTGAGGAACACTTGTTCCATTTGAAGAGCATGAGGTTATTTCATAAATTCTGATCGAAGTCCTTGCTCATCACAACACGAAAACTGTTCAGCATCTCCAAAGCAGTGGGTGTAAGTACACATTCAGGAATGGACAGGAAGGTCGCCCTTCCAGCTAGTACTGTGGTGATAGGAGCTAAGCACTCAAAGGTCTGGCGTGGAGACCTTGAGAACAATATTCTAATACATACCATGCTTATAGGAAAGTAGAAAAAGTGCTCGATTTTCACATAAAACAAATTATACACATTGCATAAAATTGCTTCTCTGTAACCTTTTAAAATAGAGTCTCCTATGGCAACAAGATCTTTGTGCTGCAATGCATAAGGCTGAACAGCTTCCTGTAGAGTACACTGATATGTGGGATGTGATTCAAGTTGTATTTCGAGTTTTGAATTATACATGGTCTCAATGTGCAAAAATATGGGAGCTGTCAAAAGAAATAGATTATTACATATTCACATGTAATTCTAGGATGACATACCCAAGTTTTCCAAAACATATCTCCCCCTCAAAAGACCCAACATGTACATGTGAACTTGCTAAATTAAATTCTATCATTAAATATGGTTCTCTCTCTCTCTCTCTCTCTATCTCTCTCTCTCTCTCTCTCTCTCTCTCCCTCCCTCCCTCTCTCCCTCCCTCCCTCCCTCCCCCCTCTTCCTCCTCCTCCTCCATCTTCCTTAAGGACATTATTTTGGAAGGACAAGAAAACCAGATGACTCAGTGACAGTAAGAGACAATGAGATCTGGCATTGTCTCTGCCTCCCTATTGTTTGTTCTGAGGAGGGTGAGCGTGCTGTCTTTGGCACTAGTGGAGTAGATTTCACAAGTAATTGAATGACAAGAAAATGCATGACAGGACACTATGTCACACTTGATTCTGGGTCACATTTGATAATCTTCCTGGTCATGGTTTTTCTAGGGACAGGAAAACCACAGCTGCACAGAAACCTGGGGCCAGAGGGTGATCTTTGGGGTTCACTTCTGTAGGTTCCAGGTCAAGGAGTGCTCAACAAAAGCGAGGCAGGTTGTACTCTTGCATATGATGGGGCACCTCATTCCTTCAAAGCTGAGACTGAGGCAAAGCCACCATAATCCCAGGAAAATACAGGACAATGTTTTGAATCCACTTCCTAATTACTAGAAATAGTTGAATAGTTTTTTAAAAGGCACAAACATAAACGTACACTGCAAACATGTTGGAAAATAAAGGGAGAACACCAAGAATGGATAGATGGGAAGGGTGGGAAGGGAAAGGGGATGGAGAAAGGAACTGCGATGCGTGATGCTCAGGGGCTGGCTTCCCACAGGGAGTGTAGATATTTGTATTGCACACATACTGCAGGAATAAGCTGAACTAAAACTAAAATACCAAAAATAAATAAAACTGCATGAACTGTCTTATTTGAGTTCATGGAAAAGAAACAAAAAGGTTAGACTACACATAAAGCCGTGCTAAAAATAGAATAAGGTCACTAGAAATTAAATGTTTCAAAAATCAGGTATTTTCTCTCTCTAAATATACTGTTAGGTCTGTCTAACCATAATATGCCTTCAGAAGTACTTATTTAGAAATAGAATGGAAACTTATTACAAAGCTACCTACTCCCGAGCCAAATTTGTCCAAGGCAGATGGCTCTTAGAAACCCCAAATGGGGTTTACAAATCAGTCTCAGTGGGATTTATTGTACCAAAGGGTCCCAAAACATGGAACCCTAAGCATTATGTGGAAGCTCCATTAGACTACTAAGAGTGGTATTGGTCATCCAAGAGATGTAAGTTAAAACAACACTGAGATTTTATCTTACACCAGAATGAATGGCTATCATCAACAAGTCAGCCAATAACAAATGCTGCAAGGGCTGCAGGGGGGAAAGGAGCCCTTCTCTGTTGGTGTGAATGGAAGCTGGTCCCACCGTTAGGGAAATCAATGTGGAGATTGCTCTAAAAGCTAGGTATGGAGGTCCTACTCAAGCCAGCTATTCCCCTCCTAGGTATTTTTCCAAAAGAACTGAAGTCGTCATACCACAGCAATATATGTGCACCCATGTTTATAGCAGCACATTTTGTCACAGCTAAACCTTGGAAATAACCTAAATGTCCATCAACTGAGGAGTGGATAAAAAAAGATATGGCATTTTTTATACACTGCTATACTCAGCTACAAAAAAGATAAATTTGAGGCTTCTGGAGATAAATTTACACAGAGACTATACTGGTGAGTGAAATACATCAGATCTATATGTGCAAATATTGCACTTTCTTGCTAGTGTGAAAACTCGAAAGAGTAAATAAAATCTGAAAGGTATAATAGATAAATTTGTTCAATGGGAAGGAAAAACTAGGAGAAGAAAAAGAACAAAAAAAAGAAGGGAAAAGATATATTTATGTATATATGCAGGATAGTTTGAATAATTGCACTGCCAATTTCTGCTGGTCTTTTGAAAGAGGCAGATAATGCTTACAATTTTTTTCTTTCTGGTTTTTTTTTTTTTTTTTTTTTTTTTTTTTTTTTTTTTTTTTTTTTTTTTTTTTTTTTTTTTTTTTTTTTTTTTTTTTTTTTTTTTTTTTTGCTTTTTAATTTCTTACAACGTTTTTCTACAGTTTTTTTTTTACACAGGAATTTATTTTATTTATTTATTTATTTATTTATTTATTATTTTCAATTTTTATTGTTTAAATTTAACAATGGTTATATTACATATTTTCATCATCAGATCAGTTTAGATTAATACATATAGGTATATAAGATTGATCAAACAATTAAACATTAACCTTTCTAAATCCACATTACTTTTTTTTTCTTTTCCCCTTTCTTTTCTTTGAAAGTTGACATGTTGCATATTGTCCTCACAATCATTCTACAGAGTACAGTGTGTGTACAGTTGTTTTGTTTTTTTTTTTTTTTAAAAAAAACAAAACAAAACAAAACAATTTTTCAGGTTTATATCTGGTTACCAAAACAGCTAATTTAAAGACAGCATCACACAATAGAGTAACCACTGTTGAACTCCTACTGCCTTGCTTAATGAAGCTTTGCATCGTTTCTAATGCTTTTTTTCTTCACCACTTTGTATTCTTTAAAAATGAAAAACACCTATTTTCTTCTCTTGGCCAAAATCAGTGGCTTTAAGCAACTTCGTCACCTTTTACTAAGTATGACAACTGAGGACAGCGCCTTCTTTCTATGGTAAGGTTCACCTTGCTCTTTCTAACTTCTTCAGTTCAGGTGAAGTACACCAGTGTTCTTGCTTGCTTTACTGATTCATCACTTCACATCTTTATATCTTACTATGTTACAGTTTATTATTATTTATGTCAAAGAATATTGTTTGACCCACCAAACTTGAGTAGCAAGGATCTTAGTCATAACACACAATTCATAAGCAATAGGAAAAATGTAGGAAGCTGATTTAAATCAGCTATATCTACTTCAATTTCAACTTTGCAAACCCTCTAGTGATGTAACCTTTTCTAATTAATCTCTTTGAGCCTCAGTTTTCCCACTGAACAATAGAAGGCTTTCAGCAGAAAGTTTTGTAGGATAAAATGAAATATGTATAAAACTACTGCACCAGAATACAGTCTGCCTACCATGTTCTAGAGATGTAATATGATAGCTCTCTTCCTTTATATATAATAAAAGAATGAAAAATAATATGTTTCAGTCTGAAATCTAGGCTACTAGACGGCCCAAGAAGGCAAGGGCTACATGGCTCTTGTGTTTTCAGGAAACCCTAGAATCCTAAAGGTCACCATAGGTGGAGATAGATACGAGCCTTTCGTCATGGCTAGTATATGCTGCATAGGAAGAGGCCCCGAATAGGCTACGCTGGCTACAACCTTCAAACTTTTCTCTCGATAGTCAGGGATTGTTTCTAGTTTTGAAGACAGAGGATTAAATACAAGCCAAAGAGTAAAGGCTTGCAGACCTGGGGCATGCCATCTGCCTAGCATTAAGCAAGAGCCAAAAGTTGGCTACAGAAGCAAACTCACTACAAACATGATTTATGCTCCATGCTTGAACATGGCAGGAAGACTGCAAAAGATATTTGGAAGCCAATGTTTCCTCTGAACAAAGCCGATGAGTCCACGCTAACCCCCTCCCTGGACCATGCAGGCCTGTTACATAAGTTTCCAAGTGACGCCTGTGACCCCTGCAGTAGAGTGGCTATCTGGGATGAGCAAATATCCCAAGGCCAATGGTCGCTGCTACTGTAAGAGCACAGTGCACTATATAAACACTGGGGTCACACAGCAGATATCCAGGATATTACTCAAAAACACATCCAGCTCAAAGTTGACAAGATAATCTGTTCCTTGGAGTGCAAAGCAGCCTGGAATGCTGCAGGCACGACCTACGCAATGAAAGAAAAAGAGAGGGAAACTCTCTGTGGGCTGCACAAGGCTCTTTCTGCAGGCCAGCTTCAGTAGACTTCAAAGCCAGGGTGACCTAGGAGGCAGGGAGACAGAGCCCACAGGGGATATCACTTGCCCTATCGTATTGCCATCTGCATTTGGTGGTGTGGTAAATGCAAATCTCTCAGATATAAGTTAAACAGATGAAAAAAAAAAAAAAAAAAAAAGATGTGTGAGATAGCTTGGAGATTTGCCTCAAAAAGAAACCTCAGAATTCTGGGAAAAGTATTTAAAATCAAAAGGCTACTTAGTTATCTCAAAACCCAAGTGAGTAAGTAATGTGTGATCATACCAAGAATAAAGTTTTTGATGGACACATTGCACTCCAAGTGACATGATTCCAAAAGGTATAATTAAAAAAATAAATAATTTTCCAAACTTAAGTACTCCTTAAGAGGTCAGCAGGATGTCCCTAACTGAAACATAGATGATATTTTGATGTTTTAACATACGTGATCCTCATTAATGAGCAGCTGAAGTCATCAACCAACATACTTACAGGAGGACCTGTGAGTAGCAGGGGTGGAGAGAAAAGAAAAAGGAGAGATGAATTAGTATCCATGCAAAACCTTCCCATTAAAGACTCATCACAGTACTTGGAACTGAGCAACTGGTCAACTTCTTTTTAGGCTCTGGATATCATCTCAGAAAACACATTTATACTTGCACTCAATAAGACTGATTAATTCAAAAAAGCTTAGCTAAAATATGAATCAGGAGGATATTTGGTTTCTTATGACAGACATTATGGATAGGTAACTCCTTGCATTCATAAAATAGCTCAATCAGAACCGTATTGCTACTTGCTCTGAGAATGTTTTTCACTCAGCATAAGAAACTCTTAGTGCTCAGGTATATGTGTTTTTAAAACTATATATCTCTCATCAAGATGCATGGAAGAATAAGTTTCAGTACTTCATGTACCACATGCTCATTAACACCCCAATTCAGAGGAGCTAGGAAGCTGGGAGCTGACTTACATTTTCCATAGAACTTTGCATTAGTGTACCATTTCCCTCTTACTCTTTCTTTCTTTTGACACAAAGAACATTTTAGCAATTGTCTGACTCTAGTAAAGTTTCCCCATTTCTTTTTCCTCAAAATAGTCTTACAAAAAAAAAGAAAGTCTTACAAGGCACCCTCCCTTACAAAAAGTTATAGTTTGGTGAAGGTATACTTCTACAAGTTTCCAGTTACTTAGATTCACACAAGATTGCATTTGAAAATATTCTTAAAGGAACCCAGCAGCTACATTGCCCAACCTGATGAATTTTCATAATTATATCCTACTTTGATATGTAAGGACTCCTTCCTCATCTGTCTCTTATCGGAGAGGTGTTTCAACATTTAGCAGTCAATTGTCTTTAATACTGACAAATTCATGTAAATACAGAAACCAAAATTTCAAAGCAAGCTACAATCAGATTAAAATTATTTGTCTTTAAAGAAAAGAGTGATGATCTACTAAGAACTTCAGCTGATGATTTACATTTTTAAAATCTTAAGACTTATACAATAAATGAACATAAACATTGGTAGATCTTAATTTCAAAAATATTTTAATTTGCATTTTCTGTATTACTTTGGCCTGAAAGTAAAAAGCTCCTGAAGTGGGACTCAGCATGATTACTTCTGTTTCAGGTTCTGTTTATGAAAATTCTGTGGCCTCAGTTCAGTGATCTAATTGCTCCAGGCCTTACTTTTGTTGACCACAACTTAAAATACTAGATGTTTGCTAAGGCTGTTGTCATCACCCAATTCAATGGCTCCAAAGCTTGAGAAGAATGCGAGTTAAAGCAAGACACGACTGTGCCCGTTGCATGGTATCTTAACAAAGCTTTCCGGTACCTACGCCTTACGATGCTAAGGCACATGCTTTGCAGGAAAACCTGAGTTTCTTGACCACCTAGGGAGAAGGAAGCATGAGAGTGGTCACGGTATGCCTGGCTAGGAAATCTGCTGTGAAGGGCCTCCATAACCTGACACAGTATGTAGGCCAAGTCTGAGTGTCACTGGTTCTGACAGTGAACGATGATTCACAAGCTTGTCCAACTTACAGTGGGGCAAAAATAATAGGAACATAAAAAATACTAGATGCAGCACAGAAGATTTAACTCCCCCCTCCCAACAAACTCAAGAAAGAAAGCCTTATCATTAATTAGGAGGAACAGATGTGGGAATCTTCCAGAATATGACTAACATGAGGCAGCTGAAAGAGAAACTTACCAGATTCTCCTCTTCGGCCCCTCTTCCCCCTTTTCCCTGGAGGACCTGAAATTCAAAGAATAACTTTTGAATATATTTTAACTGTTTTGTTCTGGTTACAAAATAGCTAGTACATAATTTCTACACGTTTCCCTCTGTTCTTAACCATCAACTTCAAGAAAGAGACCAGATGTTTGTAAAGGTCAATCTTGCCTTTGCTGTTTCAGCTTTAGTTATAAATGAAAGTTGGTCCATACATCTAATCATCTAGTGTTAAGAACACTGAAGACTCAGCATTTTCGCAAATTCTACTTTGGATACCATCAGCAAGAAAGGTTTTGCTGAGCAAATTGATAGTCTTGAGAGTTCATGTTCTCCAGAAATCTTTCTTTTATGAAAGTCTCAATGTATTACTAATTAAGTATCTTAAGCCCAAATGACTATCGTTACTCTTCTGTCAAGTTCATTATAATTATCTCAAGAGTATTTAGTTAGCAGTTAATTAAATGTATATACTGATAAGGAAAAGAGCACTTACAAATATTTATAAGCTATGAATATATCTGGATTTAATTGAAAATGACCTGCAAAGACACACAACCTTTTTAATTGGGCTGTGTTTAGCTAGTAACTGTAAGTCTGGTTTTTCTAAGAGACCAGCCCATTGCTTTCATATAATGAACAGCCTATATGACAATGCCATTTAGAAAGTAGAGAAGACGCTTTTATTCCCCTTTCAGCTCCCTATGAAGACCACGAGCTCAAGTACACTGGACCCAGCATGTGACTGTGGCCCCTCACCACATTCAAGCCATTATTCTCAATTATATAATTTCTGTCCTCATTTCCTTGGGCAGGAATAGTTCCCACTGAATTATGGTTTAGCCAAGTGGGAGAGTAATTAGCCCACTGTGAGAATCAAGGACTTGTAATGCTGACCGGAGAAACTGGCCAAGGAAAACACAACACAGCCCGGCTTTAAAGAATGAGCTGCGACGCAGGACTGATGACTTCCACACGGCAGAAGGTTCAAGACACAGGCAGGGATAGCCTGAGCACACATCTGCATCCAGGTGCTGCTGACCAGGACCTACCGCCCTGCACATGAAGCCACTGTCAGGAGCTCTGGCTGCATGGGTGACCCAGTGAGCTCACACCCTAACCCTCACTGGGACAAGTCTGGCCTTTTGTGTTTGCTAAGGAAGTACAAAAGCAATTGAATAGTAAAATCAACTAAAAAACACAAGCAGGGGTGGCTCTACAACAAAGTTTGAAACTGCTTTTGGAAATTTTAGGTTTGCTTCTATATTCTGGAATAAAAGGAGATTTTCATTGTATTTAATGCACTCTTGCTAGATAGAGAGCAGGAGGAAAATCATAAAATTAGCAAAATAAACCTGGTGAGACCTTACTAGGTATGAAAAATATACATTGATACACCTGTCTAAACATAAATGGTCTGATATATTCTAATATATGCAGTTTTCTAAAGATTAGCAATCAGAGTTTTTAAACTGAGGACTTAAGTCACTTAAACTAAAGACTGGCCGCAACCACTGCATACTTAGTATATCTATGGTTCACTTAAAAGAACCATTGGTAGAAGCCTTTGTTGAAGAGAGACCAGGTGACAATTTTTGAGAATTGAATCTAGAAGTCACATGATTGGACTTTACTTCAAGGGTCAAGTTAAAAATACTTCACAATGAAGCCGGGCGTGGTGGCGCACGCCTGTAATCCCAGCACTCGGGAGGCTGAGGCAGGAGGATTGGTGCGAGTTCGAGACCAGCCTGAGCTACAAAAGTGAGCTCAAGGCCAGCCAAAAACTGCATAGCGAGACCCTGTCTCAAAAAGACAAAAAAAAAAAAAATAAATAAATAAATAAATAAAAAAATAAAAAAAATAAAAATACTTCACAATGAAACACATAGAAAGAGATACATAGGATGGCTAACAGGTAAAGATACAAATGTTAGAAATGACCACAGGAGAAACACAATGGAAGGTATTTTCACTGTCTGCCCAACCCTCCTCACAAAAGGTAGGAGGAGGCCTTATCCTGATTTTTATGACAAATGGTAGAAGTCTGTACTTTTTACTTATCAATTGGGAATTAGTTATTTGCTATCTTCCCCCAAGAAAGTTTTTTTTTTTTGTCTTTTTGAGACAGGGTCTCAGTATGCAGTTCAGGCTGGCCTTGAGCTCACTTTTGTACCCCAGGCTGGTCTCGAACTCGCACCGATCCTCCTGCCTCAGCCTCCCAAGTGCTGGGATTACAGGCGGGCGCCACCACGCCCGGCAAGAAAGTTTCTTTAAAATAATAAAATTTTATCAAGCAAAAAGAACACGTTACATAAATATTTTAAAAAGCTTATACCAAAAGCTACTAAAAAGGATATCAGATAATAAAACATGATGAAAAAGCAGTGGTATCTTTTGAAGAAATCAAAACCAGCTACCTCTGGATACATCTGCCTCAAACATTCAGTCAGCAGTTCCAAAGAAGTGAACCAAATGTTGCTGAAAATCTGTTAGATGGGGAATTGATGAGCAGAAAGTAAGGAAACAAGATATTTGGCACGGAATCCATCAAAGATGACAGGGCTTTATGAAGAACATTGTAATATTTCAGAGAGAAACTGAAGCTAAACTGAGTTATGAGCAGATTAGATCTAAAATGCATTGGATTTACAAGGAAAGTATTAGGTTAAGGGAGAGTATCATGACAACAGGAAGCCAGATATAAGCATCCAATGAGCTTGATACTGAGAGTGGTGAATTAGAAGATTACACAAACAAGCTCCTGAAGATTTTGCTCATGAAGAGGATGTCAAGTCTGTCTGTCTGTCTGTCTTTCTTTCTTTCTCTCTTTCTTTCTTTCTTTTTTCTTTCTTTCTTTCTTTCTTTCTTTCTTTCTCCTCCTCTTCTTCTTCTTCTTTCTTTCTCTCTCTCTCTCCCCCCTTCCCTCCTTCCCTCCCTCCCTCCCTTCTTTCCTCCTTCCCTCCTTCCTCCTTCTCTCCTAGTACTGGGTGGGAATCAAACTCAGGACCTCATGCTTGCCAGGCAGCAGCTGAGCCACTGAGTCGTACCTTGGGCCCCAAGAGGATGTCAAGTTTGAAGGAGTCTAAGCTTGTAGCGCAGATAAAACAACTTGATCTTGCATTTGAATTTAAGAGCAAAAATTAAAATTGAATTAGATGAGTTGAATTTGACAGTGGGCAGTCAGCAGATCAGCCCAGTAAGAAGGAAAAAAAAATGAGAAAGACACAAGATGGGTACTTTCCAGGCAACAATTGATGTTAATAATAACTGAAAAAGGTAGTGACCATTTCCTTTCCAAACAGTGATGCAGAATGTGCCAGGCAGGCGGGAGTGCTAAGAACAATTATAGAAGCTAGAACTTCCTTGCTCACTGAATTTTTCCAGAGCTTTGCAACAGAAATTTTCAGTGAATTATGTCAGAAAAATGACAGAACTCTGCAAAACAAACTAGCTCAAGAATATGAATGGAAAGAGACAAGGCAGAAGGTACTGGCCACAGAGAATGTAATGGTTTCAAGTGGTGAATTTATGCAATGAAGGATGAATGACACAAACCCAAGGGAGATACAATAGCAGATTCAGGGAAATCGCTACCACTTATGCTTCAGAGAGTCTTCTTGCTAACTTCACAAAAGCACAAGGCAAGCATCCTGAGGCTTGGGAAAGTTTAACCATGGTGAAAATACATTGTAAATCGAACTGTGGATAAACCCAGGTAATCAAACAACACCACAGCAAGTTCCCTTATGCCAAGCCAGTTCTAATGGCTCATAGCTAGTACTATTGAAGGTTTCCATTCCTAACTAACAATATAGCTGGTAAGGGTCTTCTTTAGGCTAAATAAATATGCACCTAGAAGCGACCAGGGGCCTATCTATAAGGCTTTGTGTGGTCTTGTGAATAAGTGCTTTCTGGAAGCAGCTGAATATTCTTATCTGGTTCATCTGATCAATGACCCAAATCTGTCAATTCTACCATTTCTTGCTTCTCCTTCACACCTGTCAATATTTCAGATTTGAGCTTAAACGCATGACCTTTTTGGATCTCCTGAGAAGAGATTTTCATAGGAATTCTATTTGCATTTCATAACACTTTTAGCTTTTCTAAACATTCACAGCTAAGCACACAGAGCGTTACAGCAGGGTTTTAGAATTCATAATGAGCTGGGTGTTTCACTTTAACCTCTTGCTTTCTTTTCCAACATATATTTCTGGCCATGTCTGCTTTTTGGAGAATGGGTGTCAAGTGAATAGGAAGCACAGAGAATGTCCATGCCCTGTTTGACCATGCCTCAGCATGTTGTCATAAAACCTGGGAACAGGAAGTCACATGGGTTGGTGGTCACCAGTGATAGGGACAAGAGAATCAACATCTGACAAAATTTTGGTGAAGGAGGTAATGAATATGTGCGGACACATAGCACGCATACAATAACCGCAGCTTTTTCTTTTGCTTTTTTACATTGCTTTTGCTTTATCAATAATAATTAGAATGTATTTGCGTACCTGAGCCTAAAAACAATACATGTGTGTGAAAAAAGACTATGAGAAGTAGATAGTAATTTCTAACCATAATAAACTTAGGCAATTTAGTATGATGATAGAACAGTGGTAAGTTTTCACTGTGGTAGAAATTGAACTAGTTTTCAGTTCACTTTGATTTAATCTACATTTTGATAAATAAAATTACTATTGTCATATTTATATGATTATCATAAGGCAGAAAAATGTCAAGTATCTCAATTGTGTATATATATATATATATATATATATATATATACATATATATGAACACACTAAATGACTGTTTATTTCATTTTTTACTGATACATTCATGTTCATAAACCATGCATATATTATGCTACTGCTATTCATCAGTAGAAATAGGAAAGCATTTAGAAGAAAATGCTGAAATGTATAGCTAACATCTCCAGACATATAGGATCCCATTAAATTCACAATATACCTTTCAATATCTCAACAAATGTGATAGTCCCCAAAAAGACACTCTTACTCATAATTCTGCAGGCAGGTAAGTGGAAATGTTAGGGCAAAGAAAGAGCTGGAGCCTGAGGCTGCACTTGGGGAGGGAGAGAAGCAGAAGCCTCTCCACAGATGCAGGCTGGGCAGGGGCGGTAGGAGGAGCAACATGTGCACCCTGGTGCCGCTCCACCCTGTGAGCACAGGGTTGGAGCTCCAACAGCTGCAGCTGGATCTCGGGAGGGAGCCACCTGTCTGGGCGCACAGCAGACAGCGGATCTCCCCCTTCCTGAGTCTATCTTCCTAGCCTGCAGTCATGTGCAGAAGGCTAAGCCAGGTTTACCTTCAGATCTGTGGATTAACCTTGCAGGCAAGCACAGATTAATTTCAGAGCCCTCCCACCTGCTTCTTTGCCTGATGCCTAAAATTCCTCCAAGATGGACCAAAGCCTTTCATTCCACAATTAGAAGTAAAAGGCTTAAACAGCAAATGCCTGGTAGAAGGGGACTAGGAACTGACACCAATTCTTTGTATTCTCTTTAAATGTAGTGTAACATACTGAGGAGCTCATACACAGCCTGGAGTCTTGTAAATGCAGGGTGATCAGAGCAGTACAAAAATGCCATAACGGATGGCAGCATTTGAAGCACATGCTGGCTAAAGCATGTGTAGCACTGATTCACATTTCTGTAAATTTAAAAGGAGACCTCCCGCCTAAGGTCTCACACACAGGAGCCCACCTTTTTGGTTCCCAACTCAGCCTCTTGCCTCCCTGACCTTCCATAGGCCCAGTGGCCACACAAAGCCTTGAACTTTCCACAAGGCTTTGTTTTCTAGTGGCCTGTGAAGTAATTCTGCAGTAGGGCTACTCCCGTAGAGGCATCACCACTCCTCCTCACAGCCATAGCCCTGAGGCAGGGATTCCCTGGCTCATCCTCTAGTCTATAATGTGGCACTAACCACCCCAAGAGACCCTACAGAAGCAATTCTGTGGGCTACTGGATATATATCTACTTCACTTCACAGCAGCTCAATTTTTCCATGCATGATCCCGCACTCATCTATTTTTATTTTATGAAAAGAAATCCTGAGAAAACAAGAAGCGAATAACAGTTAATATACTTTTTGTTTTATCTTGAAAGTGCTCAGTGTACAAGACACAGACACAAAGGATAAATCAGCATCAGCTCCACCGCAATACACAACACAAGCTTGTTCATTTCTGCTGTCCTTTACATGTGTTTCTTTGCTTGACATTTCCTCAGTTGTATAATGGTGCCTTGCTTCACTCCCTCGACTCTTCCCAGGATTCTGGTCATCACACATACTAGAGGAGAAGTGCACCCAGTTTCTGCATAAGGCCAGCACCCAACCTGATGAGTGGACTTGGCATGGCTCTGGTCCAATTCGGTTTACGACCAGAATCCTGGAAAGAATTAAGTTTGTGATTTGAGGCAGCACGGTAATACTTAAGGAATATCTATAAAAGAGAGTGATAATAAAAGTGATAATTTTAGTATACAATAACTACATTCCACAACTCTCATTAGAAAGTATTCTTTTCAGACATATAGTACTTTATTTTTATTTCTGAGCAGCACTGGGGCATAGAACCTAGCATCTCACACTTCACTGACGAGTGCTATACTAATGAGCCACACCTATGCCCCAACATTTATCATATCTAAAAGCAATGAGTTAAATTTAAAATTTGGAAAAATATCTCTTTGTTTTCTTTTATAAACACAAAAGACAACTAAAAAATGTTTTAAAGTCTATATTCTTAGGGTCAACCAAATAGCTCAGTGGAATACAGTGCCTCTGAGCAGGCACAGGGGTCAAGGGTTCAATCTCTGGGCCTGCTGTGCTGGCCCCCTGCACCCAGGGTGCACTGAGATGGCAATTAAGACTAGGCATGGCATGTGCCTGTAATTTCAGCTCTTGGCAGGCTGTAAACAGGTAGATCACTATGAGTCTGATCTAGTAGTGAACCCTGAACACCCTGTAGACTCTTCCCTTAAATGCAAAATAATAATAATAATAATAATAATAATAATAATAATAACTCCTAGCATTGCAAAAGAAAATGCCAAACAGTCCAATATGACCTAAGGAAGGTATTAAAAGGCAAAAAATTAAGTTCCTTGAGTGACTAATAAATGTAGATTTGTGAACAGTATATATACACATGAGACTACATATAGCCAACTGAGAGGAAATGTACATATATATTTGTTGAAAGCAAAACACAATACTTTCTTGGGATTTTAAGGGTTTAAAATATACTTTTCATTGGGAGAGTTCTTAAACAGTGAGGCATACCTTTCAATATTTCTCATGAAATATATCAAAAGCAGTGTTCTTATTTTATTTTTATACTTTTTCAATTTGAAATACAGTGGAAAATTTAACCATTGCTATTTAAACGTTAAAAGTAAATACCACAATATAAAATTGTGGTGAATGCAATTCTCAAAATGATGTGAACCTATCAGTTATTCTCAAATAGTTTGAGTTTGTGCTCCTCATGGAGAGGCCGATAGACCAAAATTGTCTTCTAAATTTTTTTTCTTGTGACCCCAATGTAAGTTCTAACTAGTGCTGGGTTTCAATGAATCATTTTAAGTCTATTCAGAAATAATTCAGACTTATCCATTTTATAGCTAAGAAAAAATGCTCAAATTTGTGAGATCGTTGAAGACTTCCATGAGAATATACTGGAAAACTACTGAACTTAAATGAAAAGAAGAAATTTCTGGACCCAGTGCAGTGAAAATGTCTTGACTTTGAGTAGATGTTTTGCTTCCAGAAGTAGAATCCCTACAAATGAGGGATTGCTCTTATTGCTGCTCCTAATATTGGGATACTGTGGAGTATTTAGTAGAAACTGTGTAAGATTACACATCACCTATCATTGCAGTTCATTGACTTTAATGAGGTCTGATGTGGCACAGTCGTTATTTCTGTCATTATTTTTTCACACAAAATGTGTTTCATTATTATGGTCCTAGAATGTTTTACCCCAGGATCCTATAGGGGATTTATCATGACAGCTTTTTAAAAAAAATTCTACCTGCTTGCCAGAGGCTGTAAGATGTCAGAGAGTAGGGACTGGGAAATAAGAGAGCTTGTTTCTTTGTGAAATTACATGCTATATCACAAGAGTAGTCATTGCATGGAAGATAAAATACTTTCACATGAGAAAAAAAAACATAGTTGATATACTTTCAGGGAAAAAATCTTAAACAGACTTCCTCAGTTATATGCTCTTAATGGAAGCTAGAACAGGAGATGAGCTTGGGATTTTGGACACATCCGCCTATAGAATCAGTTCCTTCATCTATAAAATGCAGATGTATCAGTGTCAGAGTTGGGGTTGCACAGTCCAGTGATCTTAGAGGGCTCTAATGGCACAGCAGGGTGCTGCTGAATGTGGACATGGGGATGGTCTAGCTAGGCTCCTTGTATGAGGAGAACCATTTGAATACGTAGCTGGCTGGCATAAAGTGAATACCTTCTTCTTCACCTACTTGTCCTTCTTCTCCTCCTCCTCCTTTTTTTTTTTTTTTTTTTTTTTTTTAGGTGAGGTTTCACTAAGTAGCCCAGGCTGGCCTTGAACTTGCAGTGATCCTCCTACTCAGACTTTGGAATGCTGGGATTACAGGCCTGTGCTATCAGGCCTGGCTGAACATTCTTTCAATGCTAATGATTATAAGTATTTTGCACACCCATAAGTGTTTCTCACCTAACCAACAAGTCTTTTGCAAACAGTTCTGCACATTGGGCTCTTAAGTCAGCTCAGACTCAGTATTCTAAAACAAAACCACTGCCTTTCTAGGCAAAGAATTTCATGGCTTTCAGAAGTTGGACTGTCATAACAATTTTTTTTTAATTCACATAAGCTGTAATTTCCAGGGCTTTCATGGAACTTCTCATTTTCAGATATGTGGTGCTTTCTTGGTATTTTTCTTTGAAACAGCTCTGAACATAACCCTTTTTTGACATTCTCATTGTTAATGCTATATCTTCAGTCTTGGCTTTTCAGCTCAAAATTTTTCCTGATCTCTCTCAAATCCACCTGCAGAGAATCACTAGAATAATCATTTCAACACATTTTTATCACACAATCCCCTGATCGATAAAGTCCCACACTAGCATGGGGAGAAGTAGTTATTAGGCCAACGCAGTTTGCACCAACCAGCCCTGAAGTGCTTTGGACTAATCCTTGGATTTTTATCATTCCTTTCCTTCTCATAAATTTAATCTCTAGAAGAGACATAAAAATACAATTAAATTGAACACTAAATGTTTAAAAACTATTTTACTCCATGGCAGGAGGTAATAGGGGAGGGAGAGTAAGAGAATCACTGCGACAACCTATGAATGACGACACTTCCTCATTTTCCAATATTTGGCACAGGGTCTCATCTTTCTTCCAAGCAGCACATTAATTGATTCTCACTGGGTTATCAATTCTGCCTTCTTACAATATTATTACCGGTCTAATAAATATTTTAAAAGTTGTTTATTAAAAGTACAAAGTTTTTGATAGCTTTATCCTCAGTTTCCTAGACTGGAATAAGAACGAATTACATGCTTCAAGCTGCAGTTTAAGAAAAAGCTGCTGTTTGACTCTTAAAGGAAATAGTTTCTCCAAAGCTATGATGTACTTGGAAGGACCATACATATGAAAAGGGCTCCCCAAAATGTCAAGTTACCTTTTTCACCTAAGTGGCTCCAAGGACAGTGCAGGTTAGAACAATGGTTGCCCTCCCGCCGGAAATGTGCACACAGGTCACCTTCACCAGAGAGTTGAGGCCCACGTGGCCATTTAAAATGGATACTCAGCACCCCCCAAGCTCACTCATAAAGTTTCATTCCTTCCTTCAAAATAAACAATTATTTCCTTACAGGGAAATCTCAGATTCATCCTGACAGGAAAATTCCCTAGAACACAATGGTAGTATGAGTAGATTTCTGCAAATAAAATGTCTCTCCATATGATCACATGGTGTTTCTAGTACTCTACTGCTCCAGCAGCATTGCATGGCATAGAAGCAAGCATTTCCCAGGGGAATTACAGACAGGCCAACCAGACACACGATTTAAACTTTGGAGGCCAGATTTCTTTTTTATGTCAAGTAGAAACTCAGAATTTTAAAACATAGAAAATCTTTTACTTTGGGGACACACATGCTCATAGCTTTTGATGTTAAAAAAAACCAAAAAACAAAAAACAATCAGCATTGTGCTGGCTTTTCATCTGGGATCTTCTGTTCTAACAGAGATGGGAGCCATGAGCCTGCCAAGAATGGCATGTGTGCTAGAGACCAGTAAGTACTGTCTCTAATGTGAGCACCAAGCAACTCAAAGGACTTATGAAAACCCTTTGACAAGTAGATTGAGAGCTGCAGAACTAACTACAGGAGTGCAAGTTTAAGGCTTACACCTGAAGGCTATGGGACAGAGATCATTTTAAAGTGTAATTTGAGTTCTTTGGCTCGACACTACGATTATCATATTAGCACTTCTTGAAATAGGACAATCTTTAAATAGGATATTTTAATCCCAGCGTGGAGGAGGCTGAAAACAGGGGTATCACCATGAGTCCGTGTTGCATAGTGAGACCCTATACCAAATGCATAAAACTACATAAAATAAATGTGACATTTCATTACACCATGAGGTATTAGAGGTTTGAAAACCCTCCAAGAAAATGTTTGCTGTGGTAAATACAGAAAAGACTGATACGCAGAATGAAATTGATCCTATGAAATCTACTCTATGCTACTTACTAAAATGACCCATTTTAAATGTGCCATTCAGGCTCATTAAGCATCTTTCAAGACACAAAAGATAGTGTCTTGAATAAGATCATTGCATAACATATATCAAGCAAGTGTCTTACACAAAGAGCTTTGTGTGAAATGTGTTCAACAGAATTTTCATTTATAGTGATTCTTATGCCTATTTAAAAGGCAATAAAAATAAGAAAATTAAGATCTTAATCCATCTTGACACGACCTATATTCTCCCTGCATGCACATTTGTGAATATGTATGACCTAATCAGGGTTAGTCACTTCCCATATGCAGTCTCCTCATTACATAGTCATTTAGGAAATTCTTAAGTTCTGTTGGTACGCTTTGAAGCTAGTTGTTAATACTCAGCCTTAAAAAAGGATTACTATAAATAAAATGAATCCCCTAGGCACCTGATTGAGTTTGATTGTTCTCAGAATATTTTGTGCTGAGATAAATGTGGGTATAACTAAGACAATTCTTGGATATTAAAATGTTTTGAGTCAAAGAATAGGCATGAATGCTTTGTGCTGTCAGCACTTTATATGTCTGTGTATGTTTGGTTTCTCCCCGAAAAGATCTCTTGAATTTATGAGAACTGCAAAGGCTAAAACAAAAATAAAGCAAAGAACAACATTGCCTAGCACGGAACCCAGCATCACATTGCAATTGGATATGCCACAGTTGTTCAAGGAAGAGAGCTAAAGCGTAGTAGGAAGGTGACACTTTAGCATGACTCTGAAAAGTAGACAGTGAGGAAGAAAGGCAGAATAGAGAGAAAAGCATATATAAGCACAGCCAGTCATGTGCACAGTAGCTACGAATTTAGGCTTCAAGCAAAGTTGCATACGTGGGGTTGGTCCAAACTACTAAAGCCTTCTAATAGCAGAAGGGAGGAAGTTCTCTGGTGGGTACCAGGAAGGAAATAACAACTGGGTTGCAAGTGATGGAAGCAGTGTTACAGGAGGCTGGAGAGTCAATTATTTGTCTACCACAAAAACCAAGGCAAAGGTGACAAAGAGGCTAGTGCCAGTGGGGACAATTAGATACTAAAAGTGACATCTGACAAGAAACTTAGAGGCTTAGTTGGGTGTAGCAAATGAGCAGCTCAGGTTGAACTCCAAGATGGCCTCTAACTTCATACCTCACGGAGTAAGCCACCAGGGGCACTGTTCAAACATGTTGTGTAGAGAAGCAAAAGGTCCCTCTCTTACTAACGCAGCCATCAGGTGGCAGGCTTGGCCCTTGGAAATAGTATTAGAATATGGGCATGCTTGTATGAATAGCATCTTCTCCAATGTGCATTTTTTTCTTTCAAGATACACAGATCTTTACAACTGATAATGCAGGCCTGAAGACTTAGAAAATGTTGGTTCTTCTACTGGGACATCTGTAAGGCTGAAGGTCAGTTTTTTGAATGCAATGGCTAAGTTCCACCCCACTGAGTGGGTACTAACTTGGTGATATTACAGAACCTGTAGTAACAAACCAAAAAATTGAGCCTGGACTAACTAGCGTGGTCTATATATTTCTACTGATTGCTTTCCTTGGAAATCTCTAAAACCCTTCCCAGCACTTCCACTGACACACACTGGTTTCTTTCAGAATTTCCAGCCATGGAATTGTTGATGTGAACCATCTCTGAAATAAACAGACAGGAAGATCAGGGACAGAGAGCCAGAGACTCTTGAGGTGTTGCTGTCCTTAAGTTCAACAGAATCTAAAGACTTCTTGCCTGTAACATGAAAAGATTCTGTCAGAGCTCCACATTTCCAAAAAATTTATTTTATGAGAGGAAAAGGCAATCATTTATTTCTTCACTCAAGGACTGCTCCTGCTTTCCAGTACCTGCAAGTAGTGACCCTGGGTCTAGCCAACCGAGTCTACCAACTCCACATGCTGTAGGCAGGCAGGCAATTAAATGGCTACATATAATAAAGGAGCCACTATCTTGTAGAAGTGGAGGAAGAATGACAACAGCAGTGCCTTCAATGCAACATGCAGGTCAGCCAGAGCACACTGTACTGCATTTCCAACCTGGGGTAAATGTAGAGAGTGGTCCCGAGCGTGCACGGTGTGTTCTACATCTCTCACACTCCTCTCAGCTTTCGACTGATGGCTGCAGCTGAGAAATTCCATAGGGATTGAGGAGGGGAAGTGCCCGGAGTGTGAGGCAGGCACATAAATCCCTCTGGAGTCCTAATCATGCGGCCTGCTTCCCCACGAGCGGGAAGCGCAGTTGTTTGATCCCCCTATGGGCTCTGCCTCCCTTGGGAAGAAACAAGAGACAGTGGGGAGGCAGGGACACTTATGACCAACTGCATCACAGGCTGCAGCCAACAGCAGCAAGCCCATGGTCAGCTTGTTAACCCTCACCTGAGCTGCTGGCTCTACACTCTGGAGCAAGGGGGCCACTCCATAGTCATCTCACAGGACACTGTGTTGCACTACAATATATTGATGTAGTCACCCAAACAATACCAAATAGCTTATAGACCTGTGTTCTTCGTACCTTGCCAGGCATTTTTGTGTTTAAGGAATAAATTTCTGGTCTCTCAATTTATTATTTACTTCTATTTTAATGGATAAATTATCTAATATTAACTTTGAGAAAATCGGGTAACAATAATGACTGAACAACTTCTATTTTCAGTCAGAGACTAAGTTTGGTCACTGGACCTTGATTTTGAGCCAAGACTAATATATGGAGACAGATTAAAGTAGCCACTGTATTCCAAGGCTTTTCATCCCATGCTAGCCACCAATGATGAAATGCAATATGGTCAGATTAAAGGTGGTGCACAGCCACCTTCGTGCAGTAGCCTGGCTCTGCTGAATGCACACATGCTTCCCTTCAGTTAAATCCAGAACCTGGAGCTGGGCAGAGTCACCATAAAGTCTTCCTTACACAAAGTCTTCCTCCACCTGCCGTGGGAAGGCACATAGATCATTTTAATCAAGGCCCAGTGACAGCTGCAGAAATGAAGTTAGTGAAGTTAAAATAGTCAGCAATCCAGAAGAAACGTGAAGGTAAGATTTGGGTATTCACATTTTAAGTGAATTAAATAAGTGCTCCACATTCAGAACTGATTTCCAGCAAGTGAAGGTCACTAACACCAAACTGTCCAAGTGTGTCCCCTCCTAGAGCCCTGAGTGTCCTGGCTCCTTCCGTGCAGCCCCCTAATCCCTACACACTGTAAGTGCTAAAGAAGAACCAGGGCATAGCTTCCACTGGCATCTCTTACAATTGGTTGGTGTTTCCGCCATCCTACTGGGTAAATACTTGGACTTCCATTAGCATTACAGCCCTGGTCACACTGCCTGCACTCACTTTGCTACACATCCATTCCCAGTCTTGTTCTCAAGGACCTGATGACAGGGCACCCATCTCCTCTACCTTTGAGCTTGAGTGCCTGATAGATGATAGGATGATAGAGCCTGAATAGACACTTGGTGAATCTGCAGATAAACAAGCTACAAAAACTCAACTGCTTGTATCTATTTGATGACATAATTTTCATGTGGGTTATTTTCATTCTTATACAGTATTAATGGTTCTTTAGAAGGTTTTCCCTAAAACGAATAGGAAATTAAATTTTCTTTGATTTTCACATAGAAAGGCAGTGATAACAATCTCTGAAGAAAACTCAAATTAATTGTGCTTTTCTCTCATTCCTGCCACTTGGCTATGGAAGTGTGGTGAGGTTTATAGGAAAACTTCCTACCGCTGTGAATATATCAGCCTTAGAAAGAGCCTTGTTCATCAGTCATCGGCTCGGTATACAGATCGCACGTTCTTTGCAGGCTCCCACCTTCTGCACGTGCGCGGCTATGGGCTGGCTCTGCCATGCCCCAAGTCCCTGCCCCCCCCCCCATAAGCAAGCCACCATCTGTACACAGTGTGGCTCTTTGATTTTGGGGTAAATTATAGTGAAAACGTTTTTATCTGCACTGCGTCTTAAAATCAGAAACAGCATTTCGGTGTTTCTCCTTTCTGGTGGGCCATGGTTTGGGGCCGCGAGGGAGCCCACTTTCTGTTTCATCACACTGAAGGCACCAGCAAGCACAGGGAAAGCATTTCTTCACAGAACGTACTCTCCATCTTCTGGAGGAAGAGCTTTTGTTTTCTTTTCCAGGGAGTAGTTTTTGTGCTATGTTTAGGCCACACATGAAAGTAATCTCTCCCTCATGGGGCGGCCTTTGGCTGATGCTGATTGTTTTGAGGCCAAGATTATGGTAATGATTTAAGGAGGCAAAGAAGCAATGTGGGATAGAGGGAAAGGATGGAAGGAATGGGATCGGAGAGGTGGAAAGCTTTTCCAATCCAATTCAATAAAACTAAAATATATCTTGGGAAATTAAGAGGAGGGTCAGATCATCAAACCAATGGAGACGTATCTTCCCCCAACAGCCAGGCAACCCCTACTGGGGTCCTCCAGCCTCATGCACCAAACGGATGGCAACAATGTGAGTGATAATCTAAAACCGAAACTTTGCCTTCCAAGTTCAAGTCCCGTTGCACTTAATACCCAGAGCCTACTGGGACATGCGCTGCTGCTTTCAGTGGCCCCACAAAGGCCAGCTGTGAGTGTCTCCAGTAGCTTGGATGCCAGCCAGTGTAGCAAGCCCCACGCTGGACTTGGGAAACTAATCTCTATTATTTCTTTTGCACAGGTGGGACACTTGCCCTTTGCTTTTATCAAACTCCACTTAATGACATATTGAAAGTTCCTCAAAGTCAATGTGGCATTCCCACTACTGTGTCTGAACGAAAAGACAAACACACCAAGGAGACAGTAGGCACAAGTAAGCAGGATATTTGGTCTACAGCTGAGTGCACATGCAACTGATTTATCATTTTTTGATAGCAAGACTGAAAGGTAGGAAGGGAGCAAACAAGGGAGGGTAGGAGAGAAGAAGGAAAGAAGGGAAAGGAGGGAGACAGGGAGGGAGGGAGGAAGACAGGCAAGAAGGAAGGACAAAGAGTAGGAAAGAAGAGGGAGAGGAAATAAATTTTAGATAAAAAATTGTCAATATGTCAGAAAGAAGGTTATTTTTAACTCTCCTATAATAAATCCACTAACTTCTTCATAGTTATTTGAGTATAAAACCTGCAACATGACTCAATGGGAAGGGTGCAGGTCTCAGTGCTTACAGGACCAGACTCTAATTCTGTCTCCATCAGAAATGTGATTCTCTAAACATGATCTAACTCTAAGTGCCAGTTTTCTCATTACAAAATGGAAGTGATAAGTGTGATTTCACAAAGTATTGGGTTATTGAGAAATATTTAGAAAATGTATGACAGCCCAGATCTGGGTTTGGTGGTAGAATTAAAACAGGAAGAAGATGCAACAGATCTTTTTAATGGAGTTTACATACACCAGGAGATCTGCAAAGAATAAATCAACCAAAATATGTGCTACATATTTGAAAGATAAAATTAGGCCCCATAAGAAGAACCCATTATGATGGGAAATGAGATAATATGTGAAACTCATAGGTCTAAGCACATAAGAAATATGAATTCCCCCATTTGCTACATTAACCACTCTAAAAATATTTTAATATTCTTATAAGTCTGATATTTTAGGTTCACTGGGAAACTCCTGCAGACTTAGCAAAATGAAGGTAATGTGAAAGTAAATGTACCTCATTAATTTTAAAGTATGATTGTCATTTGTGTCGACTTCAGAACAGCTCTCCAATTAGTGAATCTGGGTCTTTAATCACTTAAGAAAGCCCAACACCACGATCATGTCAGAGTCACATGCACGCCAGCAGCTAAAGGAAGATGGGACAGAAGGGAATTAGAGTACTTAATGCAAATCAAAAACAAGCTCACTTGCTGGCGCTGAATGATGAAATATGCATAGCTATCTAGGGCTCTGTTTGCTTTTTTGGGAGAGAAAAAGGAACTGTGATTGTCCAGGAAATGTGGAGACATTTTGTTTCTAAACATCTGAAAACTCATAAGAAATAGGCATATGCCATGACATCAAGTAGCTACATTTTAAAAGATGTAATTTTAAATAAATAGACACTCAATAGTTGTATAATGGGAACTTGTGAAAATTAAGAAAGCAATCACAAGACCGCTTTCTTCTTTGGTGTAGTTATTTTTTACTTCCATCTGTTTTTATGATCATATATTTGATATGCTAGTTTGATTTACATAACTTTTTCTACCTTTCCTTTTCATTTATTTTCACATCCTAAGCATTTTCTATATTTGTCAGTTTTCAAAACTACTTTTAAATGTATTTGGTTAAGTTGATATTTTACTTAAGAATAAATCATACAATTCTTGATCCTCTGCTATTAAAAGTGTTTATTATGCACACATTTTGACAAGCATTAATAATATACTATAATGAATAGCTTTGTGCCTTGAATTCCTTTTGGGTTTTTTTTTGTTTTTGCTCCCCCCCCTCCCCCGTATTTAGGACAGGGTCTTACATGGTCTTACTATGTAGATCGGACTCATAGTGATCCTCCTGTTTTCAGCCTCCCAAGCACTGGGATTGCATGTGCGTGCCACCACACCCAGTCTGAATCACCCTCTGAGAGCTCCCTGGGGGCAAGGCTGGCAAGGCACATCAGGGATTGAACCCCAGCTCTTGCTGCGCTCTACCTAAGCAGGTGGTCTAGTCTATTGAGCTATCAGGTCAGCCCTGCTTTTGTTTTCCATACAAGAAAATACTTTCTTGGGATTGAGTAACAGAAATATGATTTCTAAGGTAAAAGAAGTGAAGGGTTCATTTTGTGGAAGTTGATATTGCCTTTGTAGGTCCTTCCCCAAAGTATTGACACAATTTATAGAGACACCAGAAACATGTGAGGGTGTCAGTTTTCATACCTTTCACAGCACTGGATGATCTCGTTAACTTTAAAATATCTAAGAGATGAAAAATGTTATCTCAATTTAATTCATGTTTCTCTCTTTACTAATTAGTTAGAGCTTTTTAAAATAGATTTTATAAACATACCACCCATGCGACAGAGTTTTGAGAGCAATGAGAAATCTCTTATTCTGGAAACTGGCATTTGAGGTCGTTACTATAGGTGAAGTTTCCTTTAGGATGTAAAATGTTACCCAGTCATAGGGCAGGCATCTCAGATTGTGGAATCTCAAGCTCTCTGTAATTATAAGATCAATATGGGTCTTCCGAGCTTTGGTGGGGGATTTCCCCATGGCTCCCCATTTCTGTGGTCTGTCACACAGACTGCCTCATGTTGTCAGTTGGCAGGAGCCTCTACCCATGTTCTGTCTTTTTTCTCAAACCTTTTGAAGACCCAAATGACAAACTCCGTGACCACTGCACATCCTCATCCTCACCAAGATGTCTTATTTCTCAATACTGTATGTTGCAATCAGCACTGTGGCTGCCAAGCTATTCTTTGCCCAGATGTGCTAAATCAGCTGCACAACTCTATAGGGGGCCCTGATGCTCCAGCAGTGGTGGATTTAGTGGCTTGTCCCTTTTCTCTGGTGTGTTTAAGGCTGACACCTGACCAACAAGCTGTATCAGACCGAAGCTTTTCTGATGACAGGTTTGCCATTAGTCACCACGTTTCCAGATGAACTGATTGACTGGCAGACTGTTGTATACACTGTCTTACCTATTCTGGAGAAGCACTTAAAAATTCTATACGTGTGTGTGTGTGTGTGTGTGTGTGCGCGCGCGCACACACACACATGTGCGTGCATGTGTATGCATGCATGTGTGTGTGTGTATGATAGACAGACAGACAGAGACAATAAATGGAAACCAAGATCTGGGTCTATTAATTATTGAGATAATTTGTGCCTTAGAGTCTCTCTTCAGCTTGGAAATGACTCTAGCACCATTCTCCCTGATGGGCATCATGAGAACATGAAGACCCATTGAATCCTTAAGGATTCAGCCAGCTCCTCTACTTGTTAAGTTGCTGTACATCTCCACAGACGAATTCAATTGCAGAACACCTTTAATAAATGCTTCACAATACAGCCTCTTGTTGCTGACTGCTAGATATTTAGCCCAGCTCTGAACCACAGCAAAATGTGTCCCTTGGAATGCTGCAGCTTTGTGTGGTCCACTGATAATCAGCACGGCTCTACTCATTCTGGCAGTAACTCATCTCAGATGCTATCCTGTGGCCGGAACACTCAATGTTTTAATATCGTCTCATAGATTATATCTTTAAGAATCTATTTTTCTGCTGTACAGAATTAGATTCTGCTAATTTTTCAGTGTCATTCCCATGACATGATATCCATAACTGAAAATAGGAGTTTAATAAGTAGAAAGAAAAATAAAAATGATGTTCTTTTGCTCAGCCCCTAATTAATCATCCAGCCCATAAGAGACTAAGACATAGATTATCTGGACAAGGTCAGCATTTGTTGTTTGTGGGGTTGTTTGGACTAGTTAAGAAATGAATCAAAGTCAATCCAGAAAAGGTAACCAACCCTAGTCCCTAACACTCACAGGATTATGGACTTTCTTTGTTTTGAAGACAGATAAGCAATAACTCAAGAACTCTAACTGACATAGAAAATGATGTGAACAACAAAGATATGCCAAATGATACAAAGTGCTGAGCAGGGCAGGTTAACTCGTGAACTTCAAAGGGTTCTCCCAAGGTGCTTAAACTTCATCCACACCTAACTCATAGGTAGTTGAGGTCCTCATGCCAGGTCTTAATTTAAGCAAGAGATTAATGTGACACGCAAAGAGACTGCCGTGTATTAATTTTGAGAATATGATGAAATGTTTCCCCTTATTATAGGGCCCTTACTTAGTCACTTGATGGGACGCTAGAACCTCATAAGCCACAGATGTTTCATTTAAGAAAATGAAGCTTGTTTTAGTAAATGTTTGAAGAGTCCCAGTTGGCTACTGATATCATCTCCTCCCACAAAGCATAAAATTCCAAAATGAGACTAAACGGCGTGCACACGTAAATTAAAATACATTGATGCCATGGAGCTTCTCCTGAGATGTATCACTAATGAAACAGCCACGTGACCCAGAAATGGCAATTTCACCAAAATGGGCAAGGGAGTTGCTCAGTGGCAGGGATAGATGTGCCAAAGACCAACAATATTGTCTGGATGCTCAGTGGCAGGGATAGATGTGCCAAAGACCAACAATATTGTCTGGATGCCAATTCCATCTTGTAGACTTTCAACAGGAATACAATAGCCCAAACCAATTCAAAATCAAGTTGCTAGCACCAATCATAGCAGTTTCAACAATCAGAAAAGAGTATTACCATTCATCTGATCATTTTGCTTTATGAAACTTAATTTTGAAGTTATCTGTGGGTACTTTTTCTATCCTACTGTAGCAAAATAATTATTAGGCTAGCCATCTAACAGTTCCTTAAAATGAGAAACATTTTAGAACTACATATAAACAAAAACATCCAAGTCATTCTACACATTTGGGACTCAAATCAAGACATGACCAGGCTTGTGTCTGAAGAGGGACATGATCACAAGAACTGATATTATTCTATCTGACCAAGATAGAATGAACGAACAGATGAAAATAAAAATGTGTACAAGTATCATTTTTACTTATTAGATCTCATAAAAGGACTTCTATTAGCATGAAAAATTATAGTGCCAAGAAAGAAAAAAGTTAGCAAGCAGAAACACATTAAGAATTTTAATGCAAAACCAATCTAATGCAGATTCCACTTTCTAGATATATTTTACCCTGCACGGAAGCTATGCTGACTGGGAGGCATAAGCAATGTGCTGGCAGTCATGCAATTACTTGGAAGCCCAGGAAATGCACAGCAGGGTGGACTTCCTGTGAGTTGTGACCGGCAATGTAAAATTCCAATATTTAAGCATTTGTAATGAATATATCTGTATTCTTAACCAGTATCCTTATTCATAAGAAGTGTGTCAGAGTTTCTAGGCATCACATATCTATGACTTTTCTGACATGTTAAATTGTGTAAGAAATAGCTACTTCATACTTCACAATAAAATTTTCACTCTCTCCTTTAGAGAGAAAGAACACTTTTCCCTTACTGTGAGCTTCCATTTATCTCAGTAACATATTCACTTAAGCTATTTAGCCTCCGTTGAGTGTTTACTGTGTGCCAACTCTGGTGCTCTTCAGAGTCCAGAGATTCTGATATAGATAACTGTGCTTCTTGTTCCTAATAAGAATATCTAGCATGCAAGTAGTACAGTAAGGACCTGCAGTGATGGTTACTGCTGGAATTAAAGCAGGTCACTGTATGAATGACTTGCATTTATAATACACTTTGTAAATGGCTCACTAGGTAAAGAGTACCAAAGTGAAAATAGAAAATCAAACCAGGGTGCATTAAAGTCAAATAAAGGAAAAAAAAAATCTAAAACTAACATTTTAGAACAAAAATACAGAACTGGACAGGACACCGGGGAATCCAGATATCAAGATATATCTTTGTCTACATACCTCATTATTTAAGAGCAAAAGTGAAATATCGCTCAAGAGCACATGGGATTAAACTATGCACTTGTGGGGTTCTTTTCAGAGCTATTTCTATAATCCTAATAAAAAACAATACTAGCCTCCTACTTCTTGCTTCTTTTCTCATCCCTCATTTTCCTCAACAAAAGCAGCAACACTATCTTAAATGATCAAACTAACACTGCAGACACCACTGTTCTGGTCAGTTTCTGGATTAGGGACAACCTGTTCAGTTTAAGTCACCCAAAGTCCACATAATTCAGATGACAGTGGGCTCCGAAACCTCAATCACAGAGTCATGGGCAGCTACTCATACATGATGTCACCGTAGCATTCAAATAAGACTATTTTAAAACAAAAATGAACAAAGAGGCAAATTCCATTGTGTATTTTCAAACTGCATAAGATATTGGTACTGAAAGCTTTACTAACCTCAAAAGATAGCACTTAAGGATGAGACTAGAGGAGAAGACAAGATCTACAGTGCAAGATCACTTATAAAGGTGACAGAAGTGGTATTTCTACTCTCTGTTTTAGGTGAGGAAAATGTCATATTTAGAGTCAAAGTGGAAATGCTTTGGCCAACACGATGAAGGGTAGTTCTGTCAGAGAGAGGATGCGGAGGGTGAGGATCTGGCCAGATACTGGTGGGCAATGCTCTGTTTTTTTTTTTTTTTTTTTCTTTTAACTGATTCTGGAATGTCACTCATCTCCAGGGTCTGTTCACATTGCTTTTGATTTGTCTCCTAAGCTTTTAGCAATATTTGAATTTGTTTATTATCTAGACTTGTGCTGTTTTTCCTAAAACTTCCAAAACAAGACAGAGACTGAGACAGAGACAGAAGAAGGAAGAGGAGGAGGAGGAGGAGGAGGAGGAGGAGGAGGAGGAGAAGGAGAGGGGAGGAGAGGGGAGGGGAGGGGAGGGAGAAGCAGACTGCAATAATATCACCCTCAATTCATTTGCCACAAGGTGTTAGAACATTTTACTTTGCTTTTAAAATAAGAATAAATGAACTTGTAACTATCTAAAGTAGCCTCTGATATTGATGATACCCCTTCATGCACTGGCCACAGGGCATTGATACCAATCATGGCTGCTTTAAGAGATTTTCGTTTGTTTTACGTTATCTTTGAAACTCTGAATCCGTCATATATTGCCAGGTACATGAAGTCTGCAGTTTTTCTTAGCTCAATAAAATAAAAGACATAGAAAATATTTTTCCTTAACTTGATAAAAGACATAAAGAATTTACATCACAAGAATGGTCAAGTAGTTTTTCTCAAAAGAATGAGCATTTAAAAAAAAATATAAAGCCCTAGATCCAGCAAGATAGCTCAGCAAACTAAGCACTTGCTTAGGCAGGTACAGGGGCCAGGGTTTGATCCCTGTCCTACATGCCCTGCTGGCCATACCCCCTGGGCACACTGACCTGGCAATGGAGTCTGAGCATGGTGACACACACCTATATTCCAGCACTAGGGAGGCTGAAAACAGGAGGATCAATATAAAGTCTGATCTGTGTACTGACACCTTGCACATGTGCACACACAAAAACTAAAATAGCTCTTTCACAGCTATTTCTGGTATCAGAATCAAAAACATACTATTAATGAATGAGTAAAGGCCACATGGTTGATATGAACACGGAATGCTAGTCAGTGATAGAAACAATGAAATCCTGTCATTTGACCACTGACGGGACTAAAGGACACCATGTTAAGTGCAATAACCAGCAACAAAGACAGAAATCACCTTATCTGTGGAATCCAAGGAGCTGATTTCATAGCAATCAAGAGTACAACTGTGGGAAGAAGAGGCCGGACAGAGGAAAGAGGGAGGGATGTTGAAGGATGGCTAGTGGGTACTGGATCAGTTAGGTAGATGGACAGGGTCCTGGGGGCACCACACCCTGAGCTGAGCACAGATGACGCTAACACACTGTGCATTGCCAAGTTCCAGTGGAGAGGACATTGAATGTTTTTATCACAAAGAAACAATCAGTTTTCAAGGAGACAGATATTTATTCTGAATATTACCCAACATGTACCTAAATTGGAACATCACTTGATAATCTCTTAATATGTATAATGTCTGCGTCAATTAAAGACAAATCAAATACAAACATTAAAATAGTGCATCCATGTGGAGGCATGTTCTGGACGGAGGACATTTACCATTAAGCAGCCCATGGTGATGTGTAGCAGGGCTCAGACAATGGAATAGATTGACTCCAGGCAAAATATTGAACTCCAAGAGGGAGAACACCAGAAGTAGCCATGGCAGGCACCATGGCAAGCTCTCTACTGTGACAGACATGCAGCCCTCAGGCCGCTCAGGCCCCCTGCACAGCAATGTCCCTGGTGGGCTCTTTCCTCCTGCCTCCCTCCAAACCCGGAGTCTCCTGGCCCACTTGGCAGCTTCCGGCTGCAGGGCTCAGCACAGAGGAAGAGCACCTCCACATATTTAGGAACCTGTTGGTTGTTTCTGCTCATTATTCGGCACCCAAGCAAACAGCAAAGAGAAAGAAAAGCTTGTTTTCACTGTCAAGCCCTGGTAGGACGGCACAGGTGATTGTGCTTGTCCAAGGGCAAATGCAGGGATGGTGTGAAATGGGACAGGTCATTCTGAAATGTAACTTAGTAACAGTCTTGTGACTCAGTCGGGACAGAATCAAAGCCTCACAATCTTTCAGGTGGATTTCCTTTTACCCAAGACTGTCAACTGCCTTCAGACAGTATTCCCCAGAAAGACACTGAATGCCAGCATTGTTCTCCTGAAAAACACTCACCACTGGCTATTAACCAGGGTAGTGTCCAGCAGAACTGAAAACTTCATATCCCTTCTGAATTGACTGATTCATTCACTGGATTACACAAAGTAATCATTCTCTTGGCTAATAACAGCAGCAATAAGAATTACACTTTGCTAAGTACCGAGGATGAAAAGCTGAAAGTGCCACACTTCTCTTACACAGGGGAGGATTTCAGGATGTGAACATCCCAGACAACTCTGATAGCAGCTATAATAAATGCAAGCTCAGAAAGCTGGAATCGTGCACCCAATGAAAGGAGCCAGTGCTGGCTTGGAGAGGACAACAGCTGGGAAAGTGCTGTGTCTCATCACTGTGGAGAATAAGAAGACAAAATATTTCTATTTGTTGAAGGCAGAGTTTTCCAATGTTGTGGAGCAGAGATGATAGTTTTCATGTCATGTGCTTCCAGTCTTCCCGAAAAGCCTTATTTAGTTAATAGATTCAAAGTGAATGGAAGCCTGTGGGGTTCTGAGAATGTTGTCACCATGCCTCCTGACATAACTGGGGACTGCGGTGGCTATGTGAAACAGAAAGCACTACTATGGAATTACTCAGATTTGAAAAGGGATGGAAGTAGCAGGTGAGTCAAAGGGCTTCTCTCCAGCAGGGATGGCCTGATTACTTGAACAGCAGGTGAGAGCCTTACTCAAGAAGACTGTGCCTACAGATTCCTCCCTTTCCTGTTCCAGGATCACTTTTTGCTATCACTGCCATTACCATCTCACTCACTGCTAACACGTAACATGACATTCGCCATACACCAAATACTATGTTCAGTGAAAACGTTAGCTCATTTCATGCTTACCTCAGTGTTATATGACAGGAACTAGTGGTGTCTGCATTATGTAGGTGAGAGCCTTGCGGTGTGCAGAAAAGCTAAATAACTTCTAAGACCTTAGTGGGAGGCAGAGCTGGACAGCAGTCAGACAGCTGGCCTCAGAGTCAGCTCTAACCACTATCCTAAACTGGTTGACCACAGATTCTGAAGAGACCATAAAAACAGTGACACAATATTAACTTGAGAACATCCCATCAACATCCTTGAGAGAGGATGTTGTTTATACACAGAAGCAGTGAGAAATCAGTCCCTGGGCACTAAGATGGCACACTGCAAGTGGTGGCCAGTTGTTTGCAAAAAACTCTTAAATTTTTCTCATCTAAATAAATTCAACTTATAAGATTAATTTATATTTTATTTTAAAGAGAATTTAAAAATATAGGATTTCAAAACAAAATGACAAGAAATTTGCTGGTTATTATGTTACATATTGTTATCTTCAGAGTAGTTGCTCAGATTACCAGATATGATCCTATAAGATTGATCAAATAAAATAAACACTAACTGTTAATGTCAATTAACTATAGAAATTAATAGTATCATTTTCTTAGCTAGCTTTTATACATAATATTCATTAAACTCACTTTAAGGGCCATGATGTGTTGTGATTTTTTTTGAACATAGGCTTCCAATGAGGATTATGTAGGATTCATCTTCGCTTTATGTTCTAGACAAATTCTGGTTCAAATAGCCTCCAATTGAGGCCATCCTTTCCCAACTATATACAATTAGATTTTGTCACCTTTTATGAATATTAAATAGAGCTCTTTGGGTTTTTTTTGTTTTTTTTTTTTTATGGCCAGCTCAGTCTGCCCTGGGGGTGGAGCTGGTGCAGCATGTGTTGCTGGGGATCAAACTTCAGTCCCTGCAGTTGCCTAAGCTTGCCTAAGCTGGCTCTTTAGACCACTGAGCTATCTTGCCAGCCCCTAGAGCCCTTCCTTTTTATCCTCAGTGAAACTGTCCTGTTTTCACCTATCATCTGTCACTTGGAATTGTTGCAGTTATTTTCCTCCAATTACTGAACTCTTACCCTAAGCACTTAATTGTAATTTGTTTATCTTGGTTGACCCTCATGAAAGTTCTGAGCCGAGGGTCAGGACTTCACACTGGATAACCAAGGTATAGTCTTAGAGACTGAGCATCACACGTGTGGTCACTGTCTTCTCCCAAGATGCTGCCTGAATTACCATGATTCTTCTCCACCTCACTCATATAAATTGAGTAACAAAGGTTTTACGTGTGACAGGATCTGTGTGGAAGATCATAACCAACTCTGCTAGATGTCATCATTTAGCTTCCAGTTTTCTATGATGTACTAGGGCTTTTTCTTTCATATCAAGGGCATACATTCTGGATCATCTATTCAGAAAAAATGAAAGACTATTTTTTTTCAAAAAATAGAGTGAATCATTTTGCATTGAAAAGACAAAAATTAATTCCATTTGCCTCAGTTTTTACAGTTAGAATGTCAAACAAAAATTAGTAAAGAGCCCAAACTAAATTGCACTAGTTTCAGAGACTGACATCTGAACAAATGATGACTTTTTTCCACTAAACGTGAATCTCTTATGAAATATTACTGGGTAAGAGTTATAATATGATGAGAAGGCTATTTATTTATAAAGTCTGTAGCACACAAAACAAGCTTGTTATAGTCACTACTAAAATAAAATTTTCCAAAGAACAAGCAACTCTAAAAATCTGATATTGTAATGAAAATTTCACAGGTCTTCCAAACAAAGAAGCATTCATCTGTATTAGGACTTTTCATAAAACAAATCCAAGTATTTATCTAACAAGTCTAGACTAAGAATTCCTGATATTGCTAGCTCCATCACAGTCATCTATGCCACTTAGTGATATACATTCATTTGTTCAGTTGCTTCTTCTAACAGTCAAAAAGTAGAATTGTGAAAGTTTCCAAAAGTCTAAAAAACAACAACAAAAACTCCAGTAATGAAGCAAAGAATTTCTTATTCTATGCAGTCCAGCCTGCCTTTCTTCTTTAACTACACATGGGATCAGTATGAACAAAAGACATGAACACTGTCAATTTTGATAAAAAATGAAAAACTTTTTGACATTCAACTTCACACAGAGAAGAAAGGTTTCTGTATGTGTCTTAGTTACTTTTTGCTCGTTGCTGGGACAAATACCTGACACTCAAAATGAAGGAAGGAAAGGTTTATTTAGCTCACAGTTCGTAGAGGTTTCAGTCCATATTCGGCTGGCCCAAGGCTGAGTGGAGCAGGGCAGAGAGCATCCAGTTCATGGCGGCGGAACAGCAACAAAATGGCGGCAGAGGTAGCCAAACAACATGGCAGCAGAA